>BLXL01010205.1:0-22862 GCA_023170135.1 Acarapis woodi
ATTCGTAGATCATAAATTGAAGTAACTAAATATTATTAAAGCTGGTCAATCATTAAAAACACATATTATGATTTTTGAATATATAGTATGATGATTAATTAGAATTTCTAAGATGACTTGACTTGTTTTCTGTAGAAACATAAGATGAGCGCCGGATCGATAAAATTTTTTTAATGCAACTATAATCACAAAAATGAAAGAAGAAATTTGAAAAAATTAAAGTCGAAAAAATATTTGAATATATCAAATATATTAATCAAAAATAAAACTATAAATTATATCCACAAAATAATCAGTAAATTAATTCTTGTTGCGAATGTTTGTTTCAAAATCAGGACTTATTTATATTATTTTTTTCTCAATCAAATTGCATTTTTTTTTTGAGCGCTTTAAATCTTTAAAATTCAAAATTTTTTTTGTGATTTGAATCAAATTTCATCAACAGAACTTACTTTTGAATAGGGTTAAGTTGAATTTTGTTGCGATTTGAATGCAATTCTTGAGAGGGTAAAAGTGAGTCGTTTTCAGTTGATTCTAAATTAATTTCTTGAATAGAATCTTCACTTGACACCAAAACAGTTTGGTATTGATCCGGTTTGCTGTTGTTTAATCGACTAGATGACAATTGAAATGAATTATAATTCAAGCGATCTTTTTTAGTTCGAAATAATTTGTCTTTTGATTTTGTGTTTCGATAAGTAATTTCATTTACAGATATATCAATTAAATTTATTGATTGCTGATCATCATCACTATCAATCAGATAATTTAAAGAATCATTAATTTGCTTTTGATCGCCTATTTCCATTTAAAGTTGAATAAATACACTATGAAAATTTAAATTTCAACATATATAAAAATGATTTTTTAGTTCAATTTGCATAAGAATTAAAAAAAACAAGAATGATTTACAATTTAAACCTGAAAAATTAAAAATTAGAATAAAAAACAATAAACTTTCAAATTTGAATTGTTTTTTTTTTAAACATTAATATGAAGAAAAATTATTGTATGTATGCAATCATAACAAATTTGATTGCGAATCTTGTAATATTTTTTGTAGTTCGAAAAAAGGTCTAAAGATTTTCTGTTGAGCACTACATGGTTACACAATATTTTTTTCGTAAGACCGCACTTCAAATGAATAAAATCAATTATCTGATGATCTTGAAACCATCTTTTTTAAATTGAAAAAAAACTGCAATCTAAGCTTTAATTTTTAAGATTATTTTTTGAAGAACAATAATAAAAATAACAAAAAATGGAGTTTGATTGTGCTAGAAACGAATAAACAAAAATTATATAGTCAAGCGCTTATTTTTAAAAAATTTATGTTAAATTAGAAAATCATTATTTGGAGTGAAGTGTTTGTCGAATCGAAAAATTTGAATACATTTCGACAATAAAAAAATTTTGTTAATTTTTAATGGTAAAATAAGAAAGATTTTCTTGTCAATTTATTATTTATGTTTTAATTAAATACATGCAACAAAAATTAATATCTCATTTATTAGCTTGTCTCATATTAACAATAAAAATTTTTTCCTTTTGGTGAATTGAAGATAAGTTAAATATCAACAAACATTGCGACTGCGCATCATCCAATTCTAAAATTCAACTCATATATATATTGTTGGCGCAACAAATAACATGTGCTTTTTTTTTAATATTTTTTTACTGAAAAAGTGGCTTTCTTATTAATTGAACCATTCAAAATGTGTAAAAAAAATAAATCAACTGAATTTAATTATGAGCAAAAATTTGATGAAGGAGAATTGTCTGATTCGAATGATGAAGAAAAAATGATCAGTCAAAATGATAAATTTGAAGATTTACAAAGTGAAGAGATGGATGATCAAAATGATGAGGATGAATTCGAAGAGGATTTAGATGATGAAGAAATAGATCCAGAAGAGTTTCAAAATGACTCACAAAGTGATGAGGAAGATGAAAATGATAACATTAGCAGAAATCAGTTGAGAAAATTTAAAATAAATGACAAAAAGATTGAAGAATGGTCAAAACAGTTAAGGGAATCTCCTAATAAGCAAACTCTAACAGAAATTATATCAACATTAAGAATAGCAGTCAAATGTATATGTGGCAAATCGACAAAACTACGTGTTGAAGCGGCCAATTATTTTAATCCGATTTTGAAGTTAGTTCTAATCGATTTTTTGCAAGCTATTTATAAATTACTAAAATTAGACAAATTCAAACAAGATAAAACTGAATTACGCATATTGCGACCGAAAAAAAGTCAATATTGGAAAAAATACGCATCACTAATTAAAGTCTATTTAAAAATCATGCTTGATATTGTTGACAATTTCGCAAATGATTCTATTTTATCTACATTGCTCAAGCATATATTAGATCTAGTGCCATTCTATTTGTGTTATGTAACTTTAATTAAGCGTATTTTGAAGATTGTCTCACAAATTTGGAGCGAAAGAGAGGAAGAAAATCGTGTTCTGTCATTTTTAATCTTAATTCGAATGTTACGCGAACAAAAATCCGAATTTATTGATTACATTATGAAGAAATTATATATATCTTACATCAAGAATTGTAAATTTACAAACGAAGAAAACTTTCCAATGATAAATTTTATGAAACAATCATTGGTGGAATTGTATTCATTAGATCAAGGTATTGCCTATCCATGCTTTCATATATATTCGACAATGTGGTATTAATTTGCGCACATCAATGATGTCAAATAAGAAAGAAGGATATAAGTCTGTCTATAATTGGCAATATATACACTCACTTTTGTTGTGGGTTCAGACAATCTCCTGTCTTCACCCAAGTGAAGTGCTCAAGCCATTGATCTATCCATTGACTCAAGTAATAATTGGTACAATCAAACTAGTACCTAATTCAAGATATATTCCGTTGAGATTACATTTAGTAAAAGCATTAATTAAGCTTAGTACATCGACAAATACATTTATTCCAATTTTACCTTATCTAACTGATATACTAAGCATTCTAGAGCGTACAAAAAATTTCAAAAACACTCCCGTCGAAAGTGAAAATATTAATTTTAATGTTATATTAAAAGTGCCAAATGATTTTGTTAATCACAGTAAATTTGCCGAAATGTGCATTAATCGTATACATGATCTAATGCTTGAATATACAGCTCTTCAGTCACATTTAATTTCATTTCCTGAACTTGTATTAGTTAGCAATTTTAGAGTCAAGAAATTTTTGAAAAACTGGAAAAATCCAAATGAATGTAAGAAGCTTAAACGATTATTAGACAAAATCAATGAATCATCGAAACAAATTGAGACAAATCGTAAAGCCAGCAGATTAAGTATAACTGAATTTGATAAAATTCAAGAATTTGAGAAAAATATTAAACTTAATTCAACTCCTTTGATTCGTTTTTATAATTCTCAAATTTGATCATCATAATAAATTCGTTCTCTATTTTTTGTTTAATTAATTATATAATTATTTTCATTAACCATTTATTTTATGAATTAAATAAATTTACAAAATTTGAGATTATAAAATTCATATGAATTTATTTCAGATTATTGACTGATTTGGTTTTGATGAGGATTTTTGTTTAATTTATCAAAATTTGCTAGATTTTCTTTGGTCAAATTTGGTTTTATTCGTGGTTTATTAATTTGATTATTCGAATGATTGCTCAAATAATTTTCATATTGATCATTAATGTTATTTGCCAATTGATTTCTATAAAGTAAGTTTAGATCATTATTTTTCGAATTGAACTCAACAGGCGTTATTTGAATTTTTAATTTGGCCGGCCCAAAATTTTTTTCGTTATGATGACTATTTGGACCATTTAAATTTATATTTTTGTTTCTTTTTAAAATTATATCACCTATACGTTGACCAGAATTCAATGCTAGAGTATCATGAATTGAATGATCGTTTAATCTATCTTCAACTTCTAACAATAAAACACCTTCAGATGGCACTAATTTACGCCTCAAAACACTAGATTTACTGATACTAATTGAATTAGGATAAATATTGTCGTAAATGCCGAATGAAGAACCAATACCAAGTCCTGTTCCATAAGGAGTGCTTAAACTCGATCCTAAACCTGTAAATAATGTGGAATCTGAATATATCGGTGCAATGTCTATTTAAGAAAAAATTCTCTAATATATCTTTTTCAATAAATATATCTAATATTTTAATTTACCTAAACCATAATTAAATCCAATATTTTCTGTAAATGGTCTATAACCATAATGATACGCATGAATCGGACCTAAGAAATTTTTTTCAATACATTTTTATATATAAATTCATATTTTGGCTTACTGTATTTATTAAAGCTCAATTGATTCAATCCACTATTTAAACCAAAGGAATTCAAAGCATTTTGAGGTCGAAGTTGATTGACAAAGTTCCTTATTGATGTGGGCATATCAAATTTGAGCATCTTTTTTAGATTCGTTGATGGAGATCCTTTATAATTAGAAATTTCATCAAAATCATCTTTATTCCCTTCCATTCCCAAGCTCTGCCTTGATCTCTTGTTGATGTATTTATTGGCTACAATTAAACAAATGATATTTTATTTTTGTGAATTTTATTTTATTTGCATATTACCTTTTTTCTGATCTAAATTTTTTTGAACCATGGATAGATTCTTATTTTCAACAAAATTTTCCATTAAGATTTTTTTGGTCAATAAACTAAAATCCTTATTTTTATAATTTTTTTTAATTGAAATATTTGAGCGGTTTGATGTGAATAGGGCATCGTCAATCATAATTAAACTATTGTTAGTATTATCAAATGCATTATTTTTAAATTTATCACAATTACTTAATTCTATCAAAAAAATAAAAGTAAATACTAATTTTTTGACGTTAAAAAACATTGTAAAGTTGTTTTTAAACAAAGCTGTTGAGACAAGAGAACAATTTTATATTAAAAATTTTAAATACTCAATAAAATAAGTTGACCAAACATTTTTTTCAAAAAATAATCTTGAGAAATCTGATAAAATATTTAAAATCTATTCTGTATTAAAAAATTTTATTTTTTCAATCCATTTTTTAAGATATAATGATTGAAAGAAAAATGTTGAATCATCTAAATAAAATTATTTTTATCATCATTTTTATTTCTAAGACATTTATTAAAAATTCATAAAATTCTATTATTCGAAACTGTATTTGATCAAAAAATAAAAAAATTCAATACAAAAATTAAAAAATATATAAAGAATTATCAAGCTGATTAATAAAATTAAATTTAAACTTTTTCGTACCAAATATTTAACAGTAATTTGTTGGAACTTGTTGAAATGATGAAAATATCAAATTAAATTAAATATGTTTTCGAAAAAATTTTTAAAAATTATTTTGCATACTTTTGAGACTCTTTAAATGACATTATTGTTTGCCGTTTAACTTATACTGGTTTTCGATTCTATTTAAAAATTACTTTTTTATTACTAATGATTCCAAATTTAGGAAGTTAATTAAATTTTTTTTTTGTGCAAATTCAAAAGAATTCTATTTTTAAGTATGACTTGAATAAATTTTTTTTCTAGCCCTTGCATTATTTATTGATATTCATCAGATTTCTATCAGAGAAAGATTTATTTTTTGTAAAAAAAAGATTAAAATTTATCAATGCAAATTTTTTTCACAAATTTGGTCTTTATGAAAGCAATTTTCGGGACAATAATTATAAATAGTTCGAATAAATGTGCCGAAATAAAATAATGTATTTTAATTTATTTTTATCTCTTTATTCTAAAATACTGAATATTATGAATATAATAATTGTAAAAAAAGATTATTTTCAGAACCTTTATAGCCTCAAAAATTCGAACAATTTTATTCAATAAAACACTTTAGAGAAAAATTGTTAAAAAAATAATTGAATTTAACTTCCGAATGATTATTTGAAATTAGTTTTTTTTTTATATTGTATCTAAAAACAAAATTTCTAAATTAGAAGATTGTTTTTTTCAACAATCATATAAGAAAATAAAATTTCAAAAAAAATTTTCAACACTAAATAAAAATGCAGAAAATTTTTTTTTAATCTATATTTAAATCTCTAAATAAAGTGATCACAAACATTTGAGAGCAAAATAACTAGATGATCATTTGGCTCAGCAATTTCAAGTGAAATTTTTCTAGAATCATTAAAAAATAAACTTTTTTCAGGGGCCTTATTTACTTCAAATAATTATGAATTTCTAAAAATTTTAAAATTTATTTCATAAATTTATTTCTCAAATTTTTCAAATTAATTTTTTTTTTGACTCATTCAGATCAATAAAATTGATTTTGAATCGCATTTTTTATTTGAAAGCCAATTTTTCTGAAAAGTAACATTCAATTAAAAATTTTCAAAATAATTCTTTGATATAGTATTAAACATGGAAAAGTTTTCATTGCGTTTTTTTAAATGATTTTTTATTATTCCTTTTCTTAATTTTAATCTTATTTAAAAGATTTTTTTTTTTGTCAGAATAAAAATTGAAAAAAAAACAAAAAAAAAAAAATTCAAAAATTAGCGCAAACATATTGTGTGCAACAAAAAAAATTTTAGGTTTTTTGAATAATAAATTAGCATTAAATAATTATGTGTATATATATTTTCTTAATAATTTTAAATAATCTATTTTCTAATTCAATGATTTCAATTATTTTATTACTAATGTCAGATAAATAAAAATTATCAACTTCATAAATGCATTTTTTTATATTTGAAGGTGTGTAGGCCAGTCGATCCTAGAATTAATAAATTTAAAAGATAATTTGATGTTATTTATTGTCTCTAGGAAAAAATTTTCTAAATTCAAAGCTAGCTTCTAATCGAATAGTTTTTTCACCCTTAATTAATAGTATTGAACTAGATAATCAAACTAATTTAGACGCTGCTTTGGTAAATTGAAGTAATTAAGCAATTAATATAAGTAAAAGGGTGATATTGACATTATAAAAATTCATATGATAAACGTTGACTTCAGATAAAAATTAAAAAAAAAATTCAATTTTTAATTACTCAAAAATGTGCTTCGCTTTGCGATGTAGTTAAAAAAATACATTGATTTTCTGAAAATATCAAATCGATAACTCAAAAAAAATATCGATATTCGTTATTATCAAATTTTTCTAAAAATTTTTGATTTTCAAGTTTATTTTCCGTATTATGTGAAAATTTCGCAATATTATTGATATGTACTCACGGTATCTAAAAAAATCTAATTTTATATAAATTAAAAAAATTAAAATTTGATAAGAAATTGGACTCATTTTTTTAATTACAAACAGTTTGCGATCTGGGACAAATACGATCCGCTAATTTAATCTTAGAATAAAAATAGCAAAAGTAGCAAAATTATTCGAACTGATTTAATGCTTAGAAACAGGATATATTAAAATGGTTTCAAATTTTAGTCGCATATAGCTTAGATTGAATTATTTTTCTTATAAAAACATTAGAAACAACCTTGACATTTATATATTTCGTTTTTCTAAAATTTTATTTTGTCAAGCTTTTACATTTGTCTGTTTAACAACTTCTAATTATGCACTTAAATTTAACAATGTGAATTTTAAGTTACCTTTATTTACATTTGAATTCATGGCATCACTGAATTTTATTTTTTTTTTTTTACAATTGAGACCTTCTTATAGCACAAATTATTTGATATATAATTTTATATATAATAAATTTTTTAAGAAAATATAATTTTGTTATAAATTTTAATACAGCTATTAATTTTAGAATTTTTGCATAGTAAAATTTTTTCTATTTTTTTGCTAAATAATACTTAAAGCATTATAATAATTTTCACATTTCAAACTCATATATTAACTGCTTGTTTATTTAATTACACTAATAAACAAATTTTTAAACTATCAAATCAAATTTAAAAATTTTCATACAGAAAGCAATATCGATTTTTTTTGAATACTCATTAAGAAATATACAAATATTATAAAATCCTTTCTAAAACGGAACTTGCATTTTATAACTAATTAGTTATTAAATTTTAGAATATGTTCCAACAAATCGCTAAAAATCTAATTTGAATAATTGAGATTATGTCGACAAATTTAGAAAAAAAAAAACAAGAATTTAACAGAACATACGGTTTGACGAAAAATGTGGAAGACTTTGAATTGTATAGTAAATACATTGCAATTATCTAAATAGACGATTTATACAATTATATAATGTTAGCAAGTTCAAGTTCGTCATAGCTTCATATTAAGAAAGACAATTAAAATAATTTAAAAAAAATAAAGTTGTTTTTTTAAATATAACTTTCAAATATGTGTTTAAATTAATAAAACTTAGCCATTATTAAGCTTTCAATGTGTTGTTCAATACATACTTTCAATAGCTAATTTGATTGAAAGCAACAAGTTATAACTTTAAACTCAAATCTATCATTTCATCGAACAGGTTGTGAATATTTTCGCTTTTTTTTCAGGTTTTTCTTAAAGAGGATTTTTTCAGTCGTTTTTAATACAAGTTGTTCTATTTTAATATATACGTCTCTATTTTAGTTTTTAAGTTTCTTCTTTTAGTCGGCTGTCTATAGAATAGGCAAAAAAATCTATCCATAATTTTGAAAAAAAGTTTGGAAGCCAGTTTTTTGTTCAATTTTCGCGGATTGGGATAATCAATAAAGAATGAGCTGGCCGTTTTTCTTCAGCAATTAAGTAGGAATATTTTTTAAGCAAAAATTTTTTTCTTGTTTTTTGATATTTAAAAAAAATAAATTTTTTTAAATTTTTAAAACTCAAAGAAAATTTTATTAATTTTACTTTGTAGCGGCAAATGTATTGATTTAAATTAATTTTATCATGTTTTTGTGATTTTTTTTCAAATTTCAACCAATCATTCATAATATTTATTCTTTATTTTTTTTTAAAAACTGTATCTTCTGTTATTCTTACTACAAGCATGGTATGCTCAAAACAAATCATAGCATTTTAACGACTGTTGTTTAAATAAATTTTTGACTTGTATACTTAAAAATCATCATCACTTTTAATTAAATAATATTTACTTGACGTATTATTTGTTAATTTTCTGCCTCAAATTAGAATAAATTTATAAAATATTATACTACAAAATATATAAATCAGAAGATGGGTCTACTCGATGTGCTTCATTATAGTTGGCAGGCTAATCAGTCTTCTGAAACAATTAAATTTCCCATTGTAACATCAGGGCCTTGGATAATGGTCGCAATTTTAGGATTATATTATTTGGGAATAAAATTAGCCCGCAAGATAAGAAAAGAAAATGATCTAAATTTAAATCCTCTTCTCATACCTTATTTCGGTTTCTTTTTCGGTTGTTATTTTGTCGGTAGTTGTGTGGGCATCTTTGTAACAGATTATTTAAGAATTGGATTCAAATGCGATTTGGTTGCTGATCCATTCATGGAAATGATACTTACTTATTTAGGCTTCGTATTTTTTTGCTTCCAAATATTACATCTTTTTGACTCGGTACTCTTCATTCTTAATGACGATTTGAAACAAGTATCTAGTGCACACATTTTAGAAAAAGTTGTTCTTTTTATTCGATCGTATGTTGGTAGGTAAAGAAAAACTGAAATAATTTATGGTTATCAATTTTTTTTATACGATTGCAGATCTTAAATTTTTTCCTGGTGGCATGGGTTCATTTTTACCAATGGTCTTTGCGTTAACTTATGCGATTCAATCGTCATATTTAATTCGTTTTTTCTCATCAACTGAACTACGACCTGCGCCTGGTTGGCAGCGTAAAATAAGTGGAATCAAGTCATTGTCTTGGTTAATTATTTTAATTCATAATTATTATGCTTATTATTCTCTAAAATGTCCAGCTAGTTCGATGCTTAAGTTCTCGAATCTAAGTCAATCATTAATTTTATTTTTATTCTTTGCGAGAGAATATTTGGTAAGTAATTTTTGTGTATTTTGATTTGAATTTTTTCAACTAATTTATTGAATAAATGGAATACACTAGCAAATAAAATAATGAATTTATTTTTTTTTTTTTCACAGTTTAACGTCGGAGCAGCGAGGAATAGTAAAGGAAGAATTTTCAAACCAAAAGACAATTAGAAAGAAAAAAAAAGAACAGGTCAAATGTAAATTTAATTCTAAAGCATGATTGAGTTGCATCAATACGACAAAAAATATGTGGCGTGCTTTGGACGATTTGTAAATTAGAAATTTTAAATTACCTTGCATTTTTGCTTAAGAATTTCTGTAAACTGTAAAGCAAAGAATTTCCTTTTTATTATATTTATTTAACATGAATTTTCAGTATAGCATCATACAATTTTATATGAATTACATTTACATAATATGCAAATTCGTCTTTATTCTATTTTTTGAATAAAATTTATGTTTAGAAAAATAAATCCGGCATCTTAATAGTAATTTTTTTTGTCAATGACAATCAATTCAAATTTTTACGAATTTAAATGAAAAGCTATGTTTTCGTCAATTCAATCGTAATGAAAAATTTAATTTTTTATCGATTAAAATTTTACTTATTTCAAAAAAATTTCCCATAATTTAAATAAATTTCATATAATTTTCTATGTTATTGTAAAAAAATGATATTTGATACTAAATGTTCAACAAGTGTTCGAAATCGTGAGAAGTATTTATTAAAAGTACACATACTGATAAATTTTAATTTGATTTTTTATTTAATAATTTGAAAGAGATTTTCGTATTTTTATCATGTGAAAAATTTATAAATATTATGTAATTTATCTCAGGATTTTTAATAAGGATAAAACCGAATTTTTATTTAATGCTGTGGTACAATAAATTTGCTGTTTAAGATTTGAAAAAATAATTAATTCAAAAAAACTCTTGAGCATTTCTATTTAAAAGAATTAGAAAATTAAATTGATTGTGAAGTTTTTATTGCTAAAAATTTACAAAACTATTTAAATTTAAAAAATTGAAAGAGATTTAATTTTCACATATTTGAAAATACGGTGGCTTAAAGACAAATATCATATTAATGATTCATTTTTAAGAATTTGTCAAATTAATATGAACTAAAAAAAGTGAATTTTATGACTTGAAACCAAAAATTTCGATGTTAAGTGGCTAAATATTTTTTTTTTTATTAATCACACACAAATTATCAATTCAATTGATAACACAAAAATTCTTAAATTTAGAATAACTTCTTTATTGTCTCTTATCACTATCCCATTGTTTATTAACATTTATAGCAAAAATAAATGAATTTGAAACTTGAAATAATATTTTTGGATAAATTTTAATGATTGATTGATAGCTCATTTTGCTATCATACGTGAGAGCTAAATTGTGCAATATATTTTGTAAAATTTTATTACCTAACGATGGGAAAAATTTCGATTCTTTTTAAAACGAATATTTTTTCCGACGAAATATTTCAAAAGAAAATTAAAAAAATAACAATGTGCAGTTTCTACCTGTACTTAAATAAAAATTCTTGAGTTAGATAGGCGTTTTGAATCAATAAGTAATTGTGTCAAATTTAAATTATTTATTGCTTGAGATGTAATTTTTCAGTAAAATTAAACATTCATATAAATATTATATGACATGAATTTATATTTGAAAAAATAAAACCATACCGTTTATGTGTAGCTCTGTATATTTATATTTTTCGATAATCCAATCATCTGAAAACGTGTTATAAATAAATAATAAATGTATTAAACATTTCAAATTAAGAACATGATGTGATAAAGTGTTTGTTTCATTTATCTGATGTTAAATTAAATTTTGTGAAGTGATATTTAAATTTAAATTATTGAAATCACATCTTCTCATGCAATCATCCAATAATATGGATTTTTGAGTTGATAAAATTATTTCAAATGTAAAAAATCTTTTCGATGTAAAATAACTTGTTGCATCATTTAATTTTTTTCAATTCGACCACACAAATTTTCTGAATAATTTTGAATCATAATTTATTCATGCTATAGAACAAAAGAACAAGACTTATACTTTCGAGCAAAAACTAGTTTGGAAAAAAAAAAATTTTTATAATTTAATTTCGAAATTTATTAATTAAATAAATTTACGGTGAATGAAAAATGGACTTCCAAATTGAATATATGAAAGAAAGTGTAAATAAAAGGTTTATTAGTAGGCGAAAATAGATTTGATATTTTATTTTTAATTTTCCAATTGTTCATTCTCAAAAAAAATGAATGTAATTTGTTCAGGTGACTTTGGAACTAAAAAAAAAAAAAAAAAAAATATTTATAAAAGTGATAAAATTAATTTTTCAGATAGATTACTTTAAACTGAAGAAGCGATGAAACAAGACAAATTGGTATTAACAAAAATAAAATATACGAAAAATATAAGATAATCAAACCACTGGGAAAATCAGTATTTGCAGAGATAAAGGCGTACGGATAATAAACTAAAGAACAGAATAAAGGAACAATAAATGAATTAGAAAAGTTGAAAAAATGTTGTGAATTTTCAAATTTTCTTTGAAAATCTTGAAATTCTTTTAGATGATTCAAGATAAATTCATCAGACATCAATTTCAAATTAGTTTTATCTTTTAGATAACCAGTAAGATCTTCCGACAGTTTTTTTAGTTTTTCAACCTGAAAAATATTAAACATTATAAAAATAAAAGCCACTTTAGAAATAGACACGTAACACCAAGTAATTGACGTTATACAAGTGATGCAAGAGGGTAAAAACACTAGCATGAACATTATTATCCCAATATTATTATTTAAGCTAGTAAATAAAGATCGAATCACAAAAATGTAAATAACCACAAGACAGTAAGAATGGGCTAAAATACAACCGTAAAAAAGAAATTCATAAATATTTAAAAATTTTTTGTAAGATTTCAGCCTTAAATTATGTCTTCTGGAGAATGAGGTCATATCATCGATAAATAAAAAGTCGATCCAACTTAAAATTTTTCTTTCATCAACCTTAAAAATAAATATTACATAAATAAAAAATAGAAAGTATAACAAAAAACAAATAAAATTGAGTTTTTTTTGACTCGTATCTGTTGACATGAGAATATCACACCTAAAGTTTGAAATTAAGATCGATTAATATATTTTCATAGTTGAAATGGTAAGTCCTAAAATTTCGAACTTACAGTAAATTTCTTCTGTAATCTGGGTAAGGTAAATATAAAAGAAATAAATTTTTTACTATTTCAATTAATACATTACTGAGCAAGAAAAACTTTTTAGCAGTAAATTTTTGGTTAAAAAAAATTTGGGTCTTTTCCTTGTCTGTATTCAGAAAAAGTGACCCAAAAAAGTCAATATATTTCATAGATTGATGATTAGACATTCTTATTTTTTTTCAATATTGTTAACAAGCGTTCATTCATAGAACATGATATCAAATATATTCTTATTTTATTTATTTTTTTTTTATTTTTATATGATTAAGAAAAAAAGTTCTTTTTCGACTTTGACTTCGAATGAATGAAAAATTAGATATGCATACATAAAATACTATATTATGTTCACATATTGTATAGAGAACAAATTTTTTTAAAATTACTCATTAAAGTTAGGAATAAAACAATTTAGAATACTCTATTTTTTTTATTCATGTAACTGTCAATAATTTTAAAGACTGATCTGCATAATGAAAAATTTTACAATTAAAAATTATTTGGCAATTTTTTTCTCCAGAAAAAAAATATTCTACACAATATATAATTAAAATTTTGCTTTTCAATGATTTTCTAATCGATTAAATTTTTATAATTTCGTTTTTTTTTAATGAAACGTTTAATCGACAAAGTTTAAATTATGGAAACAAATATAAAAAAAGTCAATATCAAAATAAAAGTCTATCAAACATTTGATTATTAAAAATGCATTAAAAATTGAAAATTTTGTATTATTAATCTAATATTAAAGTTTTCTTCAATTATATTAAAAAAATAAATCAAACAATGTATAAAAATTAAACCAGGTAGAACTAATAAACGTGGTTATTTTTTTTACATGATTACGTTGAAATATAAAAATTATATATACTATTCCAGTCCATGTGAAATATGTTTTATAGGATTGCATGAAAAAATATTTTATTCTAAATCTACAATACTATAATTAGTAAAGTATTAACATAGATAATAAGCAATTTATGCAATTTCATGTAATATAAATGTAAAAAAAAATCTTCCATTTAATTAATAAGGAATTTTTCATGATCAATTTAATTTTTAAAATTAAATGAGCATCCGAAATAGTGTTTATTAATATTTTCTTAAAAATAAAACAGAAATAAAATATATATAATTGTAGAAGTACGCGTTCATAATTCCTAAAAATATTGTTGACATAATGGAAAAATTTATATAAAAAAGAAGACATTATACATGTTTTAAGTCTTAAAATCGTGATTAATAAAAAATAACCAAAACATAAGAAAACAAAGTAAAAACAAAATTAGTGAAATAAAATTAGCATCACTTAGATTCTTAAAATGAAGAATATCAGAGGGGAAAAGCACAAAATAAATGGAGATAAAAAAAGAGTATATACATTCAAGTTCATGAAATACAAAGTATCAATTTAGCCCCAGCTGCCTAGAGATTCTTTACATTCATATTTTCATAAGGTTAAGATATTGCTTAAAATAATATAATAGATTTTCAATTTATTGAATTCAATTTGAAATTGGGATTTATATTTGTTTAATTTTTTTCGTTTACTTCTACAAACTATGTGAATAATTACTTTGGATTCATTTATTTTAAACATTGCTAAAAAAACTTTTTCCTCACTTTCAATTATGAGATAAATACTTTTTGAATAAAATTATATAAAATTAAAACTAAAAATTAAATATTAATTATTAAATTCATTTAAAGTAATTATGGTCAATTTTTTTTAAAATAAACAATTATTTTGTGTTTGCTAATAGATACTTAATTTTGAGTTAATATAAAACAGTTATTTTCTCAAAAATATAAAAATTTCTTTAGTAATTAATAGACTAATAAATGTTCATCAATACAGAGCTGTATGGTTGATTTTCAAAAAGCGATCTTGACCTATCGTTCATTGTAACATCTGAATAAATTGTATTATCTATCTTTTGTACTGATTTATGAGCTTTGTAACCACTATTCGTGTTTTTTAATTTATTTAAATAAGTTTTTGTTACAAAAGGGTTTGCTTTTAATTGCATTGAATTTCTCATTGACAAAATTTTTTTATTTTTACGATTTGTGTTATAAATCAAACAGCAAATGGCTAATATGAACCAAATTGAAAATAATATCAATGCTGCCAAGAAAATGTAGTAATGAACTTGAGTGATGCAAATTTCATTTATTTTATTTTGAACAGCCATATTGATTTGCAATTTATCAGATTGTTGCTTCTTTAAATTTTTAGTCAAATTCACATTATCTGATGAACTTAAATAATCATTCATATCATTGAGCACTAAACGTTCTTCTTTTAATGCTTCGGCTTTAGGTATATCAGCTCTCGATGAATAAACGTGTAACAATCTGTGAACTTCTTCTTTATTATCATTCAATATAAATGTGTCATTATCTTCGGCTTCTGAACTTGCTTTTAATTTTTCACTAATCGCTTCCGAATTAATTCTCGCAGACTCAATAGTATCTAATTCATCTATATTACGTCTTTTTCTTCTCCGACCCCATGATGGAAATGATCCTTGACCACGAGCATTATCAGAACATATAACTGGCTCACAAGGGCCTCGACAGGTACGAACTGTCGCTTGAAAAACTAAGAAACTTGAATCTGGTAGTTTAAATGCGTAAAACTTGTATTTAAAAAAAAATCAAATGTTAATTTTGAAATCAAGATTGCATAAATAATAATATTATATCTAAAATATAATACGATACATCTATTTAATTCAGCAATTATTTTCAAATTACCTCTGCTTCCAAAGCTCCATCCGGTGTTTTGTGTAATTCTGGAAATACATATAAATCTACTGGGCAACCTTTATTGTCAATTAAAAGAACCTGTCTGCCAGAGTACGGATCTTTGGCAATGACATTTGTTGCAAATATATCACTATTGTAATTATCATAACGATCTAAGCAAGAGAAGTAAATCAATTAGTTTTAACTTTTAATTATTTATAAGAAAATAGATTAATTTACATTGACTTTTAGCTTCTAATCTAAATGTCAAAAGATCACCAACTCCTATTACATTGGTCGGGTTACCACGATAAAGTACTTTTAAGGCAACATTCGATGTCAAAATATTTTGAGGTGGTAAGCTTTCGATTTGCATTGGATGTCGACTAAAGAAAGGATCAAAAATTATAATTTAAAATCCGCACAAATGTAAGAATAAGTTTTAAATAACTTACGGATCAGTTTTAGTATCCAAATAATTTGATGTGATAACAGCTTCACCAGGACCGCTGAAATAACAAGTCAAATTATATTTCTTATCTCTTGAAGTTTGTACATTACTGTTGAATTGAACAACAACAATATTTGTCATTGCATCACCATATTGTTGTGTGCCACATCTATCAGCAAAAAAAAAATGATTCAATTAATCACCATTGGTAAATGAAAATCGTTTTAATAATTAATTAAAATAAACTTGCCTTGGAAACGCATTTGCTCTACTAATATTAAGTACAGTGGTAAGCGATCCATTACCCTCAGTATAACAATGATTAAAGAATCCGTAGGTATAAATACGTCCATAAAATTTATCATTTGTACGTAAAGTAAATTCCATGCCGCTTGGTGAACAACTTTGACTTACCTCCAAACATTCAGCTGCATAATTTATATTATCATTTGATCCCATTGCCATCAAATTTAGTGCATTCATACTACCAGCCAGAGGTGAAATATCACGTTCATAAAAATCGTATTGGGTGTGCTGTTCGAAAAATTGTGGACTATCAATTTTAAGTTGTTTAGAGTCATATTGGGATAGTTCACAATTTTCGGCAGGAAAGTGAGAGCGATAATTGAAAGATTTACAAATGAAATCTCTACTTTCAAGACAAGCACGTTCACAATCATCTATCTTGTATGCTTGCACAATTTTAAATATATATGTTGATTTCATTCTAGATCCAAAGCCAATTTTTATAAACTTATTGCTTAATAATGATGCAACTGTATTGCTAGATAAGGCCTCTAAATTGTTTATATTACCCGATAATGTACCGGACAAAGGATATTTGCACCTATCTAGATTATAAGCACCAGAATTATGAATTGAGGTCGGATTTGAAGAGGTACTGATTCCATTACTTTGTATATTGTTTACTGGTGAATTAAATGTAATGACATTGCTTGAAATTGGACTGTGGTGAGGAACCCCATAGACGGTCGATAATACGGAATTGCTTGGATAAATTTGATTATAATGATTATTAGTAGCAACAGCTGGAAGAGTTACCGAATTTTTAGCTGAATTACTAGGGGCTTGTTGAATTGAGGAGGACACTTGACTGGAACTTGCATGTACATTGGAATTCGAAATTATTTGTTGTGGGTTGTTTTGTGATTGTTGTTGAGTGTTATAATTTAAAGGATAAATTAATCCTTGTGTGTTGATGTTTGAAGATTGTCTTTGTTGCATCATTGGTACACGGTAATGATTAATAAAAGATTTACGATGCTGTTGAGAAGAATAGTCATCAATTGGATGTAAAGTAAATTGAGATTTACTTGTATCAGGAATCATATTTGTATGAATATTTTTTAAATTTTGGTTATTCAACATCGATTGATATCCATTTCCATCAGTATTTTGATTAAGTTGCAAAAATTGATTGAAATGTATTCCATTTCTTGCTTGAGTTGGGGGCACATTTTGTGATTTATAAAGATTTGCAGCTGCAATCTGAAATTGTGCAGATGGATCTAATTGATAATTCATATCATTTATCATATTAGTACCTCCATGAATATTATTTTGATTCAACATATACTGTGGTGATGATTGATGTATATCATTTGCATTTTGAACTGGTATTAAAGAAAATATTGTAAATTAGTATTCACAAAATATATCTATAAAAATGATAGGGATTTTTTATACCTGAAATGACATTATAAAAATCATATGCATTATCAAAAGTAAGATGAGGTAATACTGATGATGTCCTGCGTTGATGAATATATTCGCTCGAGAATCTACATAATTGTTCCTTCGAACTAAATTCAAACATTTTACAATAATAAGCAAATCGTTTTCCGCATTCTTTCATACATTCTAATGGACTATTTGCGATTATTTCTACTTCGTGTGGACTAGCCAATCGTTTCTTGTAATGTAATTCTATCAAAGAGCTATTCCATATCTCATCTTCTACTCAAACACATAATGATGATTAAAAAAAAAAATTTGTATCTAAATTTTACATCTTACTTACCTTTATCATTCAAGCATTGTACCGTAAATAAATTACTATGTGAAAATTTTGTAATGTCATTTAAATTTTCAACAGTCTCAATATCAGATGATTCGTCATACAATATACAAATTTGACCAGTTTGATCGTAACTAAATGTACGGCAAAAAAATTCTTTATCTGCCATTGAATTTACACATAGCATTGCACATTCGAACAAATCATTAGTCACAATGATTTCACGTTCAAATATGCTTTTCATCTCTTTATTACGTTGTGCAATGAACGAGATAAAGTTGCATAATTTGTTTTCTATTCACAAATGAGAATAAATAAAAATTTTTAATTTCAATTTTTTTCGCATTCAACAAAGCTCACATTTATTATGTAACATGTTTTTATTACTTACTAGGCAAACAAAGATTTTCGATATACTCAAAATTAGGATCAACTTTGTAAAAATCCGGTTTGCTTTGTCTGGTTTCTTTACTCAAACTGCATCTCATTGTTAATGTATCAAAACTTATAGATCTACAAGGTAAATTTACTTCTTCTAAACATCTTTCTTCGCAATTCAACCTATTGGTACTATTTAGTTGAATGTCCACATTTGTCATTTTATGTTTAGCTGTTCTATCAAATACGTAAGACCGTTGGCAATCGTTGATAAGAGTATTTTTAATACATTGTGGACTAAAATGCCAGCCATTAGAATGCTTCATTAGGGCACCTGAGATGTAATTTTGACTATTCGCCAAGGCAGAGGAATGAAATGCAGATTTATCATTTGATGCTTCGTTACTAAGATCACTCAAATTATTACTGACGTCAATCGATAATGAACTCCCAGTATTAGAGTCTCCGTTAGTTAATTTTTCTTTTTCATTTATTTTGGATTGTTCTGAGACACTAGAACTAACGCCATTTGCATTTAATGTATGTAAAATACATTTTGATTCTTCATAATGTGCCGTAATAAATTGACTATTTGATGTAGAACTTTGAAATGGACTAGACCTTCTTTCACCTGGCATCAGATCGAAAGCTACACAATATTGATCAATTGTATTCGGACCGAGTTCATTTTGCCTACATCGCCTAAAACATTCATCTAAAACTCTAATTGGCGGATCTGTTGAACTGTATACCTCTTTGGAGGTAAATTGAGTGTAGTTTATAACATAGCCCGACATTTTTTCAAATACAAGTTTTCCTTGGCCATTGTTACATGTTTGAGCTAGATTAAATATTTTATATTAAGTGTTAATTATTTTGAAAATTCTAATTTTATGAATTATTTTAATCAGATATTCATTCAAATCATGTTGTTATATATATTTTTAAAAAATATCTTTTATATTTAAATTAATATAAATATTATTTTCTCAAGTTCACTTTATAAAAGATAATTTTCGTTAATAAAAAATTCATAAAGTTTTGAAAATGAAAGTTCATTTAAAAAAATGGGTAATTAGACTGATGGAGGCATTTAACTTTAACAATATTTTTAAATTAAAAAAGTACTGTTATAAAAGTTAAAAATTTACAAAAAAAGTAACTAATTAAAAAACTTAACAAATCCTAACAAAATTATGTCTATTACTCTTCAGAATAAATTTTATTGTATGAATGAATATAAACAATTTTAAACAGTTTTATTTGATTGTTCTATATTGCTGACCTGTTATTTTTTTTAATTATTTGAAACAAAGGGCGTTTTATTGAATCTAGCTCCATTTTTTTTACAAACTATTAAAAATGAAAAAATTATTGAAAATTATTGAGATCTTACATTCAATAAGGCACTGTAAGAAATTAAAAAATCAATTTTTTTTAATAGCTAAAAATTATCAAATTATTAATTCATTCAATTAAAAATTAAAAAAAAATTTTAAATAAAAAAATATTGTTGGTCAATTATTATGAAATTAAAAAAAAAAGCTCTTTTTTAGCGGATTAAATTTTTATAAAAATAATGAGTTTATTTTTTTTTTTGTAATGATATATCAAGTAAATAAACAAATTTTCTAAAATTAAAAAACATACCTTCTGTTAGGAATCTCAGAGCTGCAAGAAAAGAAACTATTGGAATCATTGCAATTTATTGAATTACAATAATCCAATGGCTTATCATAGAATTATTTACTAGACTAGATTTTTGAAATTTTCATTAAGTTATTCCGATAAGATTTTAAATTTTGAAGAACTCAAAAAACAATTAAACTTTTATAATAATAAATTAATAGGCGAAGAGAAAATTTTTTTACATAATATCGTCTCTAAAATCAATTGAAAACTATTAATCAAAATTTATAATAAGAAAAAAAATTGAATTAATTTTCTTTAATATTTTCAATTACACAGATTTAAATTTTATTGGGTGAAAAATTTTTCAACGAATTTTATTAAAATCTTTTTTCGATAAGAAATTTTCATCATAAATTTTAATATTAGCAAATACACTCAAAGTATTCGAAGTGTATCAATTTAGATTATTTTTAGTAAATGAAAAGTAATCGAGGTCGATAAAAAATACAACCATCTAGTCAGTCAATCAAACCGAAACTGTGAAAATGGAATCAGAATTATGACAATAATTTATTACAAAAAGGTTTGCATTGAAAAATTTGAAATTCGAGATTGAAAATTGGTTAAGTTGAGCAGGATGTAGAAATAAATTTAGATTTACTAAACGTTGAAGATAGGGCAAATAAAAATATTATTTTTTTGAATTATAATATGAGAGCTATTTTGAATAATTTGAGGTATGGACCTGGTTAATAAATGCTATATAAAATTTACAATAGTCCAGTTAGACAATGTCATTGCACTGGCCTACTCATCGCTTAGAATATAAGTAATTTTATAGAATCTCTATAAATACTGAATTCTAATTCTGTTCGGATAATTAATAATGATTTTTAAATATTTCACTAATAATATGTGTGATCAAATGATAAGTCGAACGCTTTGAAACCATTTGCGAAATATTTTTTCTAATGAATAGAATTTACTTGATTATCTATTTTGCGCTATATTCATATATTTTGTTTTTTGTGATGATTTTGTGATAAAAATTTTAGGCTTGAAATTTATTTTGAATGGCAAACTTCAATAATAAACTTGAAGCCTTCAACACTTTTTGTATCAATATTATTCAATTAATTTGCAAATTAATAAACCAGTTTGTCTGCGATTGTGTTTTTTAGAAAATTTTCAGTTAATTTTTAAAACGTTTTTGTAAGCACAATTGGTGGCATTTTTTAAATCGTATCAAAATAGTTTTTTGTATTACTAACAGATATATTAACTAAACAATAAGCTCAAAGGGTGCGTCTGAAAATCACCTTTTGTATTTATTCCCCATTGCTGAACATTAATATGTTTGATTTAATTAATAGTAAATATAAGTGTAATATAATGTTTTTTTCAAAACATTGAATCAACAAAAAAAAATGAAAAAGTATCATAAAAGGAAAATTAAGATCAGACCGATTTATTTTTAATTTTAATCATTTATGTCTAACCAAAAATCTATTTCTTATTTAAAAATTTTTTATTAAATTTAAATGAACAATATAATGATTAATTTTTAAACAAAATCTCATTTTGTATCTTGCGGTCTTTAAAAAATTTGCAATGGATAATTGAAAAATAAAAGGTTCAACAATTCATGCAAAAAAATATCTTTTATCGATAAGTGATTTCCTCTGATTCATGGTTGTTTTGGTTTATCTTCTAAACTATTTTCGGAATCATTAGTTATAAATTTCTTTTCTTTTTTTGCCATTAATAATTAACTTCTTCATAATGAAGGATTTTGAAAAATTTGATTTTTTTAAGCTATATTAGCTCAGAATTTTTTTTGTTCCTTTTTCACCCAAAATTAATTTTAATTTAATATCCATTTTTTAAGCATCATTCGCTTTAAATTTTGTGTTAAACATTAGTTTTTTAAAAAATTTTTATTTAATTTTATATTTTTAGACTAAAATAACTTTAAGTCATCTTATTAAAAAAATTGAATCAATTTTAATGATTAAATACAAATTTTCTAATCTTTGGTACTGATATAGGTGATTAATACATCTTGTTGAGTTTTATGACCAATCGTAATAAAATATTCTATTCTACTAAGAGCTATACAAATTTTGTATTCTAAATCGACAAAAAAAAATTCATTTATAAATCTTATTTACACTGATGAATTTTTAATTAATTTGATTTTTCGACTTTCGTTTAATTATTATATTTCTATCATTTAAATAAAATAATAAATTATATGAAATTATTTGTTAATCATATTTTATTCTCTTTATTAGCAAATTGAGGAAATTCGACAATCAAAAATATTTATGATTCAGTTTTTCGAATGTTTTAATAGTTAAAATTTAGAGAGAGGAAAAATTTTTTTCCATAAAAAAAGAATTAAATAAATTATGATTTAATAAGATCAGGTTAATTGAATCTTAA
>BLXL01010206.1:0-27242 GCA_023170135.1 Acarapis woodi
TCAAATATTTTGTTTATCATCTCATAAATACTTTTATCTGATGCTGATAGGTCTTGAATATTCAAATTTATGTAAGCAGTACACTCAACAAACAAAATATTGATTAGAATCGATAAGATAAAAGAATTAAGTTTAAGCTGCATATTTGATGGATTAGAAGAAAAAAAAAAAAATTTTTTTTTTAGATAATTACCGAAATTAATAACACTCTCAAGAATAGAAAATAATTTTTCAACAAGCTAGTTTTGATTTGTGATGAGCGAATCGATCAGGTGAAAAAATGTGAATGTGAATAAAGAGACTAGGTTTTAAATACGGTGGGAAGGCAAATGAAAGAAACGTCGATTTTAATATTCAAATAGTATATACTTTACTTAATTAGAAACCATACATAAGATCTTTAGAAATTAAACATGCTAAATTTATGAATATATAGTTTATTATTGATTAAAGTGCCTTATTGACGGATTGTAAAACTGAATGATGACTCATGCATATCTTACATATGCTATTTAATTGATACATTTTAATTTTTAAAATTTAATTTGTTAATTTGATTTCAAATTCATTGAAATTCAGATTATTGATATAATATCAGTAAATTTTATAATTTTGAATAGCCAGCCGACTTGACTAAAAGAGTTGTAGAAAAATTTTTTTGAGATTATTTATCATAAATTTTTATGATAAATAATTACAATAATTTATGAAATGGTAAGCAAATTTTTTAATCAGATTGTAGCTTCCCAATATAATAATTTTTTTTTTTAATTTAATAATTATATAGTTGAAATTATTCAAAGATAGAATAAAAGATAAAAGTTTTATTTTTTTGAAATCGACATATGTCACTCGAAATAATTAGCAATTACTTTGTTAGTTGAAGGTTGGTAAAATTATTGAGCCTAATTTTGAAAAGTTGATTATTAAGCTAGAAAATTTATATTTAACTAATCCAAATAATTTCATTATCATGGTCTGATAAATTTAATATCTAGAAAATTTTGCACTCCAAGAATAATTGGGTTACCAACGGTAGATTTGAGAAAATTAATTGCCGAGAATCATTTATAATCTTTTAAATAATTGAAAAATCGAAATCTAGGGATATAAAGAAAAAAAAAGAATAATTTAATTGCCTAGAATTTAGATATATTCAAATATTTTCACCATAATGTTTACAACATAATGATTTTCAATGAAAAATAAAAATTAGATTGGAAATTTTTAAATGATTTTTTTTTTCACACTTTTTAAAGGCTGCTTCAATTTCTTAAATTTCTATTTGCAACAGCATTCAAAGGTTTGTGAATTGTAATTTTTCATTAACATTTCATGATTATACAAATTATAAACAGATAAAAATGAAATCATTATTTTTTACATCTGTTCTATAAATTTAATTTGCATTGTTGTATTTATTACTTCAATATTTTTCACAATACTGAATTTCAAAACACAATTATTAATTTTTTATATTTAGCAATCATCAATCAATAATAGTAATTGACATGAACCTTCTAATTATGAGATAACTATTTAATTATTGCTGAAACAAAGAATAAAATTATTCAAACAAAATGTAAAACAAGTATTGATAAAAATGCTTACATGTTTCAAATGTTTACTCTTGATGAGTAACTTTATTAGAATATTATTAAAATCATAATTAATTTAGCTAACAACAAAAATAATTTTTATATTATGAATAACTACTAATATAACATCTAAAATTATACAAATGAATCTAAATTCATATATTTCGAATGATTATTTATAATTTTTGAAAATTTTAATTTGTTGAAAAAAAGAGGCGATGAATATTTTTAAACTATTTTGATGATTAAATTTTTCTGTTAGATATCCAAAGTTTTGAAATGAGAAATTGATAGAAAATCTTTTAGTCGGATAAATCTTGCTAAATTAGCCTATTAAGCAATAATTACTTAAATGAAGTTAAATGAAGTCAAATTTTGGGTAGAGAAAAGAGAAAAAATTCAAAGCTTTTTTGTTTACAGACAAAATGAAACAAATAAAAAGATAATTATTATAGAAGAAGATTTAGAATGACTTTGCGTAAATGATCTTACTTGATCTTTCCTTATAAATATCATTTAATTTTCTATTTGATAAACTTGATTTTTAGGATAAATTTACATATAATATAATGAAGTCTTGATTACAATGAATTTCGATTGCATATAGTATTACATTAACTAAGCCGAACCCAAAATCTTACTTAAAATATTTCCTTTTGTAGGATTTTGTAAAGCGGAAGTGGAAATAAAACTTAATTTCCAGTTAATTAAATGCAATCAGTTCGCATTTAAAATAGCTTGCGATTTGTTCTAAAACAAATTTTGTTTTAGAATTAAGAAGGCAATATTCTTTGAAGATAAGCGAAAATAGTGTATAGGCACATTTTTTCTATTCTGTTATTTAAGTTCTTAGATTGCTTGACATCAATATACGTATAAACTCAAAATCAAACTTAAAAAAGCCGACCTTTCATTGTTAGTCCTCTGAATCAAAAAATCAGTTGACTGGTTTTTTATTCTGATTTTATATATCGGTAATATGATTGTGTCTATGAAAAATCATCATAAAAAGCCCTTAACTAAAATATACTTCAGAAATTCAAAAAGAAATAATTTAGTTATTTATTGGTATGAGTTGCGAATTGCTATATAAACTGTTATATAGTTTATGCAGTCTCTTACTTATGAAGGATCAAGAAATTTTTTGAATAATAAGCAGAAAAGTTAAAATTTCAATGCATTCAGTTTTTTCCTGAGATATACCATTCAAAGATCAATTAAATTTTAGTATCACAAATTACTAGTTCAGGTCCTATGTTTGTTCATTAAAGAAGACTGTTTACTGATACTTATAAAAGATTGTTGAAGTAATTATAAATAATATTGAATTGATTTATTAAATTTTATTTATCTGAAATTACTGGCCATCATATAAATAAATTCAAATGAGTCACTTATTTCTTACTTTAATAGACTAATTGACCATGCTTGAATTTTTGACACCAAATATTAGGCGTCAAATGAAATGATTTGTGTAAGATATATTAGGGCATCAATTTAATTCAGATAAAAGATTATTCACTAATTAATAAAAAAATCTTAAAAACTAATCATTAATAGACTTAACGATTTTGAGTGTTTGATGTACAAAACATGCAGTGATATTTGTTAAATTAGGTTGATGAAAAAATTTTTAGTATCTCTTCTAAAGATTTTTTCATTTAATAATTAGAATTTCTATAAAATGCTTTAAGATTTTAAGTTATCTTACTAGCAAAAATTTGTTTGAAAAAATTTCATTTGCTTTTACTTACGAAATTTCGTCAATTATTTTTAAATTTTTTTAGATTTAGCTAATAGACTTGATTTTTTCATAATAATTAATTATTGTGATTTGTTGTATGTAATGATTTATGAGTAAATTCTATTTTGTCAAACGACTTTTTTATTTAAAAAAAATATATTTTGTAAATTGTTAGATACAAATTTTTTGTAGAAAAAGAAAATTTTATTGATAGATGATAACATCAAATAATCTGATGTTCGTTTGGCTAAAACCTTGTTTGAAGGATTTTTGATTAGTGAAGATTTCGTTTTTTTTTCTTTATAAATCGTTCAAATTCGGTCGAATAAGAATTTGATTAATGAATAATTATACATATACGATTATCTGTTTGTTTTTTCCAAATAGTAATGAACTAGTTCAATTTTTTAGCGTTTAAACACTTACTTTTTTTTTAATTTGGACCAAAATAAAAAAATAAAGAAATCGTATTCCTTCATAAATAATCAGTTGAGTTTCGTTCGATTAAATCTGCTTATTTTCATAAGTGTCATATTAAAAATGATCGATCGAGATAATTTAGTATTTGTCTTTAAAGCTTACAATCAGAGAATTTCCACAAAACTTATTAATTTATTGAAAATTAATTAAGTTAATTAGTAAAAAATTATTGAAACAAAGCGAAAAATTCATGAGTTTTTGCATAAAATGAGTCTTGGTGATTTCAATCCGAAAAAAATCGAATCATTTCCAACAAATCTTATGATTATAATGGTAATGTGATTTTTCTTATTAAGAACAAGTGCTTAAAGACAATATTTTTTACTGTATAAACGTGAGAAATGATTTGCAAATAAATAATGACTTAAATAAAGCAATACATTAAATACTTTTAAGATACAAATTACCGGACGGAAAAAACAAAATGATGCCTTATGCTTATTATAAAAGTACATCAAACTTTAAAAAAACGAAAATAACATCACTAAGAAGAAGAGATTTTTTTAAAATTTCAATGACAGTAATTTCACTTCTATAAACTAATGGTTTTGTATTATTTTTTACAAAACAACTAGTCAGCATATCTAAATCTTTTAACTTTTTAAAGACAACAATATTTTATCAATTTTATTAATTCAATATAATCGATATAAACAAGAATATATTTTTCAAATCAGTGCAATATGGAAATTTCGAAAGTTTCTTAAGACTAAATGCTAATTTTTAATAGATTGCACTATTCAAATTTACGAAAAAAATCTGATTGTTTTCGTTTTCCGAAAATATGTGTTTTTCAATCTTATACTGATGATCTTTTTTGTTCCTTATTTAAAAAAAAAACAATTTTCGAATTCTCATAAAAATTTAATCGATTGTGACATCATCTTCAAAAAAAAATTAAATTTATTGAAGTATCTTTAGAAATTATGAATTTTAATTTAAATTTTATTTATAAACAAGTACTTAACATCTAAACATTTCTATGCGAAAGAAAAATGTTTAGGATTTTTTTACTAATATTGAAATAAGTCTTAATTTTTCTTTAAATTTTAAAAATTAGATTAATTTTATTTTTTTATTATCAGCATAATGCAAAATTTTTTTTACAATAAAAATTTTTTTGTATTTCATTTTTAATTTTCTTTTAGTTTATTAATTCACATTCATAAATAACATCTGTTGGCAACAAATTAATCCTAGAAAAAAAATCTATATACATTTATTTATTCAGATTTTTCAATGACTTGAAAATGTAACAGGTACGTATATTTTTATGTTTTTCTATAAATTTAAAAAACAAATAATTTGAGCAGCAACTTAATTTTTGTATAAGCTAAAGAAAACGATTTTTTTAATCAATTCAACTTAATTTTAAATTGCTTTAGTTACTAGATTTTCCATTTAATGACAAATTATATTAGTGACTATAGGAACGGATTGTTAAAAAAAGAATTGTATAATCTAAATTGAAAACATGCGCCAAATTCAATTCTTTTTTATTATAAATTTGCACACACATTCAGGCTTGAATTCAAAATATCATAAAGAAACATGAATTCAAGAACCTAAAAATACTTATCCAGTACAAATATGAATTTCTAGCTAGATCAACCGCGCAAGCTTTTGTATACACGAGCAGTTTAGCTAACAGTTTTGATCAAGTTTAACAACATTAAACAAAAGAGCGTCAATCGGTGAACTGTATCTAGTGTGGTCTTTTTTGATCGGCTGGATTTCCCAAATTTTTCCAAATAGAATAGTCTGCTAAATTTTTCAATAGTGCTGCTTTTTTTTGCTCAAATTATTTTTTACAATTTCTGAGAAAATACTCTTTGAAAAATCTTTTTTATAATAGTGCAAACCATTATGTGTCAATTTACAGGAAATTGGATAAGACAACCTCATAAAGTTAATTTTTAAAATACTATGGGGAAATTTATATAAATAATTTTCTGATTTTTTAAAAAAAATTATTTAATATGATTCGAAAAATCATTGTTCCAAATTTTATCACATAAGTTTTCATATAAATTGTTTTATAGGTTTTTTGTAAATTCTGTTAATTTTTTTTTAAAAGGATTCGATAAAAGTATAAACTTAAGTTGAAATGAATAAATAAATTTTTTTACATATGAATATTATTCACTTGATTGTATAAAATAATGCAACACGACAATACATTTTAATTTTCTTCAAGTATTTCGATTTCACCCATCAAAAGTGTTCTTTTTTTATAATTAATTATTTGTTTTCGAAAATGGCTACTTGTCCTTCATCACAATTTTTCAAATGGATAATAGTATTTCTTAATTTATATTTCCATTCATCAGGTCAGTCCAAATAAAATTTCGCTTTTTTAGTTTTATTTCACTAAACACTTTTAAAATTACAATATTTTAATGACAAAAAACAAGTTTATTTCAAAGCAAACAAGGGTTAGATTTTTTTTCCAATTATACTTTTAATTATTAAATTCTTTTCGTAAATTAATTAGGCAAAAAAAAAAATTGAATCGAAAATAATCAAAGCGTTCCATATTTTGACAAATTGAAATGCCATTTTTTGAAAATATTAAAAGGATTAATCACTTTCACAAAGAAAAATGGTTGTCTTTTTTCGGTTCATAAAATGTGCTTAATATTTTTTCTATATATTGAGATAATTTTTTTTTAGATTAATTTTGATACAAAAGGTGTTTTTGATAAACCCAAATTTTTTAATCTATATAATGTTATCATTATTGTAATCGATTCTACAGAGATCTAGACGAAGAGGAAAAATTTCTTTTTGATAAAATATGATTTCCATAATTATTTAAAATGTGAATAAAGGATTTTTTTATGCTACGACAAGTATCAAGTATTAATTAGAGAGTGAAAATATACTTTGATTTTTTTTTGTCATGATGAAACTCTTCTAAACTCTTTTGATTAATCATTATATGACTAAAATAATCGATTTTCCTTTTCTAGAATCTAAATCTGCTATCCTATTCATTGTGACTTATTAATTTGAAAAAAAAATTGAAATAAATGTTTTGAACTATTTTTATTTTCTTCTTAATTTTCAATACGATATTGAACTAGATTATTTTTTCGATTATAGAATTATTTCACCATGAAAAATTGTAAAAAATTTTGAAATTTATTATATAAACCCTAAGATGTTTATTATATTACATTTTTTGTAATAAAGATTAATTCAAACTGCATATTTAAATATATATTTGTAATACATTTTGAATTTTGTTATTTTCATAATTTTAAATTGAAAAAATAAATTTTTTGATTTAAAAAATTTAATTTATAAAAAAGAATGAATTGAATAAAAATTTTTATTCGTTTTGTATATTTTTAAATAGAATTTTTTTTCCAACCACATTTATAAATAGAATATAAAAATAAAATTTAGTTTATTTTTTGATTAAAAACGATTCAATTAGTAAAGCAGCCGGTTCATTATTTTCAAGCACATAAATTGGATATTTTTTGAAAAATTAGGGTAGAAATTTGAAAGAAACATTAGATATTCATTTAAATTTATTAATAGTTGTAATATGTCTATTAATTTTGAAATCTTTTATACAAAACGAAACTATTTTTTGATTATAATTTTAGATGCTAATCAGATGAAATAAACAAGCGTTGTAGAAAAGCTGAATTTGAAAGAAAAAATTGAATTTTTAGAAAATATGCAATAAGTATCTATATAAATTTTTTAAAATTATTGTCTCAGATTTGCTTTAAATGATAGATTTGCGTGATTGTTTTTGATATTCGAAACTATTTGATTTTTCTAATTGAATTCTTCGTCAACTGCAAATAAAATAAATTTTAGTATTGATAAACTTTGATTTTAATTCAAACCTTCATATCTTGTCCACTTACCAATGTTTAATTGTTTCTTTTTTTTTTTCATTTGATTTTATTGTTTTCGATCTCTTGGAATTAGATTTCAAGATTTTAAAATTCAAATAAATTTTTCTTCTCTCTCTAACGTTTTTGCTTCGTAAGAATTTTATTCAAATGTTTCGATAGTAATATATTATTTAGATTTCTTAGTTTCTGTTACTGCTTTAACTATTAGCTGACCTGAAAACTAGAGTAAGATTAATAAATTTCTTTGAAATTGAAAATTGATTTGATCTCTGATTGGAATTTTTTTCTTTTTTGATATTTGTAAATTCAAAAAAGTAAGCAAACATTTTTTTACTTAAAATTCATATGTCTTCCGAAACTCTTTCATTCATGTAAATTTATGAATCGCGGCTCATATTGTTCTAATCTATGTCTATTTGAAAAAATTTAAACCTATAAATTTATATCTATACTGATACAGATTATAAAGAAATCTTATGTAAGTTTATATTCAAGCTTTTACGCAACATGAGATTTTCTAAATTGAATATAAAATCATACTTAAACAATAAAATTAGTGAATAAATTTCAATAGAATCAGTGAGGAATAAAAAAATGAATACGAATTACTTAATAAGTGCAAAGAATGGGAAGAATGAATTAAAAATGTAATAAGAATAGGTAAAGCGTGAATAAGTGCAAATTATTTAGTCTATGATCGCATCAAGACACACATCGACTATAGTTTAAATATGCTAAATTTATATTAAAATTTTGAATTTTCAATTAAAATTTAAGAAATAATATAGAGAATATTTCATCAGAAAAAAAAAAAAATATTTAGTAATTAAATATCCAAATACGAATTTTATAGATTAAATAAGCTTTGCAGAAACAAAAAAAATACATATGAAAATGATAAATAATAATAATAATTAATTAATAACTTTAATTACAAATTTAAAAAAATTTTGTGCAATTAAATGTTAAATTTGACAAATTATTAGTTGAGTCAAAGTTTAAAAAAAAAAAAAAAAAAACAACTTTTTAGATATAAAAATGGTTAAGAAAAGATTGACTTCATTTTATTCATAATTTGATAAAACGAGATTGAATATTCTCTAGAGACGAATTGTCAACAAGAATGTGATTTCTGCTAATATGCTAACACTCAAATGCCACTTTCAAATTTATACCTTTCAATAGATAATATACTTTTTTTTGAATATATAGTCAAATTATCTTTTTAACATTCATTGAATAATTCACTTATTTCACTCCAACTTTGCTAATTTATCAGTATAAAATTTCAAGAAATTAATCATGTGCTCAAAGATTTCGCATTTAATTAAACAATTCTTTCGTGCTCCATTTAGCCGATCGTGAATAATTGAATGATAAAAAATGATACAAAAAAAGTTGTGGCTTTATTTTCATTGATGAATTACATTTCTTGAAAAGGAGTGTTAAATACTAGTATTTAAAATAATTTTCTGAATTAGCACTTAATTAAAAGATAAACATTATTGTGCATCGTATCATTCAATTTCAAGTCAAAGCATACTAATAAATCCAATTTTTCTTAACTATAATATTAATTTTTTACTTTTTCAAAAGACAAACCATTCTAGCAATAAACTTTTTTTCAATTTCTTATATTTGATAACGAACATCCTCATAATGACGAATACAATTTTCGAAAGATATGTTGTTTGCAATTAAAATTTAAAAATTTTTAAGACCTAGTGGGTGGCTGACCCTAAAAAAGGTGATTGCCTCAGCTGATTTTTTTTTTTGATGAAAAAAAAAATAAATAGATTGGAAAGTAAAAGTAGTCAGCTGATTGCAGCTGATTATTATTTCATTCTTTTTTATTTCAAAATCAATTGGAAAAATTGATTTGATCTTCGCCGTAAAGCAAATAATTGTTTTGCTTTTTTTTGGATTTATAAATTTTGTGTGTGGAAGTGGACGGTTGAGCCATCCGTCGGAAACACACACATACAGTCTTTATATATCATAATATGTATGTCGAAATTATTTGTTCCAGAGCATATATTTAGTTTATAATTCATGTTGAAAGTCCTCACATATTGAATTATATACTAGTACTGTTATATTGATCTATCGCTCGTTAGGAAAGCTCTATAATTAGAGTCACTAATATTGCCTATGCTGTGTGCACATCATCAATAATTTTCTCAGCTGTTTCTATTAATTAATCTAGAGATGGTCAATTTTTAGGTACATTCAGCCTGGTACACAAGCATATTTTTACATCAAAAATTATAAGCCATTTAGTCAAATGCCGGAAATTTTACTTTTTTTTCAAATATGCTTTAACGAGTTGGACTAATTTTCTTCAGAATTTTTTAAACTATGCATGTAAATATGTAATAGTCGTTTGCATTTTAATTTTATTATTTATTTTGAAGAATGAGTTAGAGTTAAATTTCAACTTCTGGACTAATCAATAATGATGAATATAGTTTTCTATATTCATCGTGAGACTTTTATCTAATGTTTACATTATGAATCAGATGAATTCGGTAATATTTTGTTAAACTAAACATTTTTGTCGATAATTCTTTTATTGCTAATAAAGTATTCGCTTTTATTCACAAACTCTTTTTGAATTTTATTTTTTTTCGAGTGGCTCAAATTGCGATTACTATTTAATAGTTTATAGAACTCTTTTGAACTGGACTTCAATAATGAATTATCGGCTTTAACTTCAAAGATGTCTGCTTTTCCCGAAATTTCTTTTCCTCATATATTTTTTATTCAATATTTGTTTATCTAAGCTGTTTCATTATAGGTCAACTGTTTCTTAAAAAGAGAACTGCTTCACTATAACGTAAACGTTTATCTTATGTCGATACATTTACTAGTTTTTTCTTTCTTAAATTGTTCAAAATAAAATGTGTGCAGTCAAGTGCTAAACTGTGCACAACTTAGCAAGTTATAGCTACTGTTAGCTTATTAATAATTTATAAACGACGTCTAGTTATCTATTTAAATATAGTCCAGTTTATTCTGACAATCGAATCAGGATGTATGTGCAACACAAACCAATTGTAGTATTTAAAAAAAAATAGATGTATTTTCTGGTTGCAAAGCAGGTGTTTTTTCAATATGATTTACTTTCTTTAAAATTTTTTTTTTTTCAAAAGGCAAAATTTATAAATTTTTTGGGGCTATTATTTTTTGTATTATTTTTAATAGTTCTCAAATAATTGACGTGAGCAAGTAAAACATTTCTAACAAAAAATATGAATTAAAAAACATATATCTGTGTGATTTAAAGAAATGTATCTAATAAAATCAAATAATTTTTATTTTTTAAAAAATTATGAACAACTTTTTTTTGTCAAGCATAAAATTAATGAATGAATTCATAAGATCAATCATAAAACGGTTTTTATAGATTTAGCTAGGTTCGATTTGAAATCTAATTCAACTTTTTTTTTTTGTAAATTCTTAAAAAAGTTGGTCTTTTATTTGATATATAGAAAATTTTTAATAAATTAATTCATTTATTTAGTTTCAAATTATGTGCTGCTTTTTTTAAATTTAGATAAATCAGATAATCGAAAAATTTTCAAATTTCTTCACCTATAAAACATGTCTGATTGTTTGAAAAAAATTTATAAATCAATACATTGTATGAAAATTTATTTAATGAATTTTCTCCGATCTAAATTTGAATAAATTCATTAGAGTTATAAGAAAAATTTATTCGCAATACATTTTTAAGTCTTAAAAAAACGGAAAAGTACGTTTATAATTCTTTCATTTTTTTGCTCGAGAACATAAATTTCAGATTTTTAATTTCAAATTTAAAAATAATTTTTTTAAAGTAAAATTATTGACATTTTGAAAAATGCGAAATACATCTTCAAATTTTCTACTTTATTATCATTATTATATATTATGGTACACTTGACATGAAATCTCTATTTATTTACGAAATTTCCGATCATCTTGAAAAAATTTTTATATTTTTTTGATTCACCCAAAATGCGATTTAAAGCAGAAAAAAAAATTAGGTATAAATACGTTTCAATTATTCAAAAGTTGTAAAGTGATTTGAATTAAAAAAAAAATTTGTCTCCAATTAATTAGAATTTTCTATTTGATTCTAATATTAATAAATTTCTACTTTGAAAATAGCTGACCATTCACTTTTGAATAATTATGTAATTTATCTGCTTTAATATTGCTTAATTAAGATTCGACAATGACTGTATCGAATTTGTGCCCAGAAAAAAAAAACTTAAAAAAATCCTTCATTTGTGAGCCTAAGTTTTTTTTTAGGCCTAACGAGACGAAAAAAAAATATAGTGATATAAATTATATTTTTATAAATTGTATAAAAAGAAAATGATAACCGGACTTTGTAATTGATGCAAAATAATGCAACTCATTTGCATAATTAGTAAGGCGACAATGATGGTGCTAAAAAACACAAAAAAAAAAAAACGACTTTAGTATCTATTATGTTTCTTGTCTTTACTTCCGGCACTTGTAATTTGCAATAACGTAATATGATAACAATAAAACATAGAAAATAATGATAGAACATTTGTTTAATACAAAAAAGAGGGATGATTTTCTTTTCACACAATGATGGGTCTTTGAATTTGAATAGAAAATTGTTTAAAATTGAAAAATTGTAAAAATGAGAATGCTTGAATTTTTTAAAAACTTTTTTCGGGACAAACTCACTATAATCACTTCAGATTGTGATCGTAAACTATTATTAGAATACTGTGTGAACTGATTACACAAAATCAAATTATTGAGGACACTGTCTCACATTTTACTATTATTTAATAAGCTATAACACATTGTAATTTGAACTAAAAAAAATCCTCTAAAACGAAAAAAAATTATTTGATCGAAATTAAGGCCATCATTTTTAGCCATAAAATATTTTCTTTTCTGTGATCATCTTTAGGTCACTGTAAAACGTGATTCTTTTTTATTTAATTTGCTTATGTGTTAAAAGTTGTGTGTTTTACCAATTACTCAATATCGTAATGAAAAATTTGATTTATGAGTATTAGTTTATATTCTTTTTTTTTTTTTATTTCTATTTGAGATTCAGTTTGATTTTAATCATTTAGGAATTTGTATGTGTCTGATTGTGCGATGCTGTAATTTAATTAGGAAAGAAAAATTTTAACTCAGTATCTTTTTTATAGTCGCTTTTTTGGCACACATAATTTTGACTGAAAAAATTTCATTAATGTGAGCATCAAACATAATAAGTTCAATATAAATTGGAGTTTTCGGCGAGAAACAAAATTTTCAATGTTATTTATCTTTATTGAATTTTAAACTATGCGAAATTTTAAAATTATTACCTTTAAGCAGGTAATTTTATTGAGCTTTTGAAATTACATTAACGATATATTTTGAGAATTTTACATATCAAGCATATGAAATTGATTAAAGCTTTAAGATGATATTATAAAGTTCTTATACACTGTAAATTAGTTTTTCAAAACTTCAACTTCAAATTATAAGATTTAAATTAAAAAAATTTTATTTAAGATTCTGAAATCTTGTTCAAGAAAAAAAACTTTAAAAATGACTTTAACCATTGTCTTTAAATGAAAGCGAGATATTACCGTTTTTTGATACGTGTCAATGGGTAAAAACATAATACACTTGTTTTCCAAGCCATTTAATTGATGCCGGCGACGTAAAAAAAAAAAAAATGAGAATAAGATATTTAAAAAAATCTCTATGTGCACCTAACTCTATAAAATTATGTCAAAAAGGCAGAATGATGTATTCCAAAATTCAATATTATAATTTTAATTATATTTTTACCCTTCAAAAGTGTGCTAATTCACAATAAATATTCTAATTACTCGCTTAAATCGAATCTGATTCGCAATGTGTAAAAATTTTTATTACAAATAACAATTACAATTTTTTTTTTCGCAAATATATTCTAAGCTGTAAATTCAAACAATTCTTGATTAATTAAAACATATAAAAATTTTGTTTTCTATTATTGATTGTCCCTGTTTGTAGAATTTTTTCAAGAAGATTCTGGATTCGCTAATTTTTCATAATATTTTTCATTAAAGTGATTTTTGCATCATAACATTTTTTTTTTTAATTCATAAATCTAATTATGTTTTTTTAATGATTTATTACAGGTGCTAATAATTTAGACACACGTGAAGAATTTAGTGAAGATATCCGGCCTATTGGTAAGTTGCTTTAAATTACTTTGTTTATTGTCGCCGTTTAAACAAATCATAATGAAAAAATGTTCCTCGATTTTTTTAGAATTTATACAGGGACAATGATCTCCAATATTTTTTTAAATAAAGAAAAATCTTTTAAGAAATTTTATCAAATATATAGCTACAATATGAATTTAATTTTTGCAATGATAAGCGTATATATATTCATTTTGAATGAGCAATAAAAAAATCGAGGTGAAGTAGTCGCCTAAGGCTCGTATCATTAGTTTTTTTTTTGTTTGTTTCATAAAAAAATCTAAAAATTTTTTAAAATGGTTCGCTTCATCTTACTTTAAAAATTGAAGAAAAGAAACTTGAACTTTTTTCAAATTTCAAACTGATCAGAAAAATTTACAATTCACTGAATGTGCTTTTCATTTTAATCAAGTTAAAAAAACTGGTTAAAATTGCAATTAAATTAGGCTCTTATTTTAGAATTTTGTAGGCCAGATAATATTTATCTGCTTAGCATCTGTGTATATTCATATATAACAAATCAGCGAATCGATTCAAACAATCGTCTTAATTGCAAATCTTCTAAAAAACTTAAATTCTGAATGATCCATGATTTTTTTCTCTAAATTTGACATATTTTTTATGGTTGCCTTTCTACACACGATTATGCTTGTGAAATTTTAGATAAGAATTGAATATAAACAATATTTTATTTTAGCAATAGAAAAAATAAAGTAAATTGAAATGTCGCTTTTGTATTTAGTTCAATAACGCAATTTTTTTTTTTTTTCAAAGAATTTTTCTAGTGATCGTACACGATAAATAAAAATCAATTAAAACTAGCACAAAGAAAAAAAAATCCAAGATTAAACGGAGAGGTAGTGAAAACAGGAAATAAAATCGAAATTCCATTTCCTTTTTAACTCAGTAAAGAACTATTTATAAATTAATCATATTGATTCAGTTTATATAATGTAGTATCCATTCATTATTTTGTTTTCTTCCCTTGATCCAATCATATTTCAAATAACTTTCATATGTTCGGCAAATACATTTCTAAAAAAAATTTATTTTCGAAGGGTGAAAAATGCTCTCAAGTATGAAATTGAGTTGTATTAAAATTTTAAAACTCTGAAATTATTAAGTTTTGGCTAGTAATTGAAATAGAGGTATTATGGCACTGTGCAAAATATCAAATTAATTAATCGTTGTATTATTTTTTCAAACTTTATTAAATGACACTAATAATATTGATTGATTATTTTCAAGATATGCGATCATTGATAAGCTTTATTCGAAATTTTTTTGAGCATTTACAAAAAAAAGATAAACTTGATATAAAAAGTCTTAATTTTTTTCGGAAAACTATATTTTTCGAATTCAACAAATTACTTATATAATTTATGATCTACGTTGCGGTATTTTCAATTTTTTTTTGAATTTTTCGAATTAAAATTTAAAGAAATAAGTATTAAAATAAAATTGAGTTTCTGTCAGTAACTAGATGTATAAATATCTAGAAGAGGCTCAAAAAATCATTTTGATAACTCAATACACGGAATTTCTCGCAGAATAAAACAAAATTTATTAATAAAATATTTTTAAAAAAGGTCAATTGTTACTGTACCAAATTTTGTAGTAAAACTTTACAAAGTTTGCCAACAGAGTATTTAAAATAAATACATAATGATATTGAAACTTATCACAAATTTTACTTAAAATAAAAAAAATTTTTTTGTGTATTTGGTATTTAAGCTTAAACGCAAAATTTCAAGTAGTAAGTTTTAGAATTTAAAAACCTATTGCGATGCAATTTGTATTTATAATATTTTCATTCGATTTTATCATGCTGAAGAAGAAAAAAAAACGAATTTTTTAAATATAAAGTAATAAATTTTAAAAAAAATGATACTCGATTTGATACATTCTATTGATAGTATAAGCAAAACATTGTCGTAATTCAAAATTCGAAGCAATAGAAAAAGAGTTCATGAATAAAATTATCTAATTTTATATGCATGCTATTTTCGCACTATGATTTACATATCAATATATATAAAATTAAATTTTTGTTCAAAATATTTAGTCTTATTCTTATTGCCTCCTGTTTAGCCGAAGCAGAACGCTTGAAGAATTTATTTCCTGAAAATGAACGTCTTTTATCCGGTATTCCCTCCCGTTATTATGAGGTCATCTATCCATTTCAACTTAGAAATCATCATAAGATGGGCATTTCAACAAGAGAAGCATCGGTCAATAAAGTAAGTCTAACAACGACATAAAATTATCAACAATAAAAATTAACTTCTTATAATATTTTTTTGACAATCAAAAATTTTTAAATTAAACTCTCACACCAAATCCAATCAATATAGTTCATTTCGAAAAAAAAAAAACAGAAATAAATAAATAATTAAATAATTAATAGCCTATCTATTAATATAGACTAGCAAACATGTTCATCAGACGACCCTCTTAATTAAAGCTTTTGATCATAAATTTTTGCTCGAACTTGAATTAAACAATTTTCTTCTGGCACCTAATTTAATTCAAAAGGTAAGTTGATTAAAATTGCTTTATATTACATTTAGAAAATATTAAAACTATTAAGATTATTGTTCACGTGCTTTTGTGAGTTAATATTTTTGTTCATATTTTTCACATGTGAAGCACTTTCTACCTGAAGGTGCACAACAAATTTCAACTCAAGAAATTGAACATTGTTATTATCATGGTACTATTCGTGACTATCCAGGTGCAATTGCCTCATTCCGTACTTGTCGAGGATTAAGGTATTTGTAGCAAATTCTTCAGACACAAATTTTCAATATTTTCATAATTTAAAAATTTTTAGAATTAAAAAAAGACATAATTTTAACACTTTTTGCGGTAACAAATAATTTTTAACGTTTCGAATCTATTTAAAAGCGGTGTGATACATTGGAAAAATGAAACGTTCGTTATACATCCATTTTATGGGGGTGATCTGTCGGTAAGCTAAAACTCTTGAATTATATAAATTTGTTTTTTTAGGCCAATGGTTATTTGATCAATAATTTTTACTAGTTTTTTACCTTTTTGGGTTATAAATATTTTGTGATTAGATTTAATTGAAAGCAATTTATTCAAATAAAGCGAATAAATTCGAGGCAATTATCTAGAGACAATTTTTAAAATAATTTAACTAGATTATATTTTTATAATTTTTACATTTTCTAAAAATAGAAAAAAAAGAATCTGCTTTTTTTGTTCGAACAATTAAAGTTTAGAAGGATGAAGCTAACAATTATGTACATGTTCATACATGTTTTAATCTAAATTTCTGAACTGCCATTTTATAATGATTGCAATATTTTATTTAATTTAGTTTTCCTTATTTTACACTAACCTATTCTCTATTTCTCTTTATTTTTTTCATATAATTATTCTTGTGTTTACTTGTTCTTCAATTTTTATTTTGATCTTTCTTATTTCACAAAATCTATTGCCATTTTCTATGACACATTCTTTAAACAGAGACGACATCCCCATGTTGTCTATAAGTATTTCGCTGAAACTCGAACGAAACATACATGCGGAAATTCAAATAGTAACTATGATTTTAGTTTTAAGCGTTTTCGCACGAAATCATCAACTAACTTGTCAGATCAGAAGCAACCGTCCAATTCACAAAAATTTGCTGCACCTTCAACTACATCTGCTACAAATATAGAATTACCTTTTAACTCTAGAATGCCAATTGATTCAAAATTATCATTACCAAATGACCTTTTAGTGCCAATCGGTCAGAATACTGAAAATCTTTTCTATACTTTGCGTGAACGTACGAATTTAGAGAATATTCAGCAAAATAAGCTTGAATCTGATCATGATGAAACAAATAAAAATGTGAAATCATTAAATGCAAATGATATAATTGAATCAACATTTTCATCTTCTGTTGAACAAAGTGCATTAGAGAAGTCTTTTTTTTCAGCTTATTCTTTAGATTCCTCTTACAGTCCAATCGGTCAATCAAATTTTTCTAGAACTTTATCTTTGCACAACAACTTAATAGAAAGTAAAAAAAATAGATTAAATAGAAAAAAACGAGATGTCCGTGTTGTTGAAAAGTATGTGGAATTGGCTCTTATATTAGATCGCGGGATGTTCGATTCTAGACCAAATGCTTCAAGAGCAGAAGTTGTGAATGATGCTTTACAGATTATAAATACTGTTGATTTATATTTTCGTCATCTAAATACTAGAGTCAGTGTAGTATATTTAGAAACATGGGCATATGGCGATCAGACACAAGTCTTGACAAGCGATTTACGACAAACATTACTAAATTTGATGGACTATGCTTCAAGAAAACTTTATAAAGTAAACTCGGATGCAACTCATCTTTTGACGTATGTTTTTTATCTTTATTTTTTTTAATTCATGTAATTTACCTGTATTCAAAAAAGTAATTAAAAATTGTAGAATACACATCTAAAAAATAGTTGCAGCAATAATTATTTGAAAAAAATCATTTTTTCTCCTTGCTAGAACCGGTTAATTTTCTTGTCTGTAATCTGCTACTCTATTTCGTTTGTTAATCGATAGATTCTTGAAAATAAATTTTTTTTTCCCTGATGAAAAAATAAAAATACTCTCATATTCTTATATTAGATAAAATTACTTAAAAAATTTTGCATTTTAGACTTTTTATTAAGCCCGTAAAAAAAAATTTGTTAAAGATATATTTTTTTAAGAATTTTTTTCAGTTTCACTAAAAAGCAAAAAAAAAAAAATGAGTTTAAAAACATAAAACAAAAAAATGAATGCATTTAGTAATTAACTTTCAGCCTAATTGATTTTTCGTAAGATTCAACCAAAAAAATGATTCAAAATTTAATAAAAAGAAAAATAGGAAGTGAATACGACAATAAAAAAAGTTTTTCCTATTGCAACATATACAATTTGAAAATTTCTGAAAATATTCAAGTTTTGAAAATGTAGAAAAAGGTTGTCTTTTAAAAAGGATGAAAAAGCAAAAAAGATTGAATAATATTCTGAATTATAGAATATTCAAAATTTAAAATAAAGCATCTTTCAAATTGTAAATTTTAGTAAGATCTGTATGCTTATATAAAATTTAGTTATCTTAATTAATTATTATTTTTAGATATTTACTAGGAGAGTTTTTATTTCAATAAACAAATTATTTATTGACAATTTATATTGAATCAAAAGCAAATTGTTGAATTGATTTTATAAAAATTTTTGTAAAACGAAAGTTATAAATTGAATTAAATTTACTCGATACGGAAAAATTTTCTCTAACTTTTTTCTACTCATCAAATGAGTTTCAAATCAGTTATTTATAAATTATTAGTTTTTTTTTACTATAATCTTGATATGCTGAATATAAATTATTGAATTATAAATTTTCGATTGACTTTTAAAAGATATGCGAATTTATTTTTTACAACATTACTCGATAAAAATAAGCTATATTTATTTGTGATCTTTAGTCTCTTTAGTTATTTATTTATTTAGTTTAGTTATTTTATATATGTATTCTTTAATAAATGAAAAATAATTTCGCAAAAATTAGATCGATTTGAGCCAATGTATTTTAATTAAACATGCGAATATTTTTTAAAAAAATTTATTTCTTTGAATTTTCTTTCAAAAACTTTCCTCAAAATGTTTATAAGATTTTTCTGTCTTACTAAGCGTAATTTTAGCACAAAATTTACATGTTAAAAGTTCAAACAATAAAGATATAAAGTTGAAAAATTCCGTTAAATAACTTTCATTCACTTTTATCAGTTTTGCCGAATCAAGCTGCAAATTGAATGTTTTAAAAAATTTCTTACAAAAAATTAAACTAACATATTAAATCAAAATCTTAAGTAAACAGTGATTTTTTTCTTGAAATCTAATTAAAACTAAATTAATTTTGTTTTTTTTTTTGTTTGATTCTTCTTTGACATTTTCATGTGCCTATCGACTTTTGGCTTTTAACATCAAAAATTTTAATGGTTAAACTTGAATCGAACGGATCACATTTTTTTTATATTTATATACGCTCGACACCCAAACGCTTTATTGTTTAATCAACTTATATTTTAGCGGAAAAGCGTTCAAATCAGGCGAAGTTGGAATGGCAGTGCCAGGTTAGTTAAGAAAAAAAAAATTTTAAAGAAAAAATTTGAAAAAAAAAAAGCTAAATAAAAATTTAAAAAATATATTCTTCGCTTATTAGATTCGATTTGTTCACCTACATCAGTTGCTGTTTCACAAGATTCAAATATTTACGAACCGCAGATTGTTGCCAGTACGGTGGCGCATATGCTATCGCATAATATTGGATTAATCCACGATGAAAGTAATAAAGGTAAATAAGATTTTTGAAACAAGATTTGATAATAAACAATTCGCCAAATAGAATTTTATAACAGTTTAAAAAACTTTTAAAAAAAAATTTAAATCTATCCATAAAAGATATTATAGAAAATCAATTTTCGTTATAAAAAATCTATCGATACGAAAAGAGAATTATTTTTTATCATTCGATAAGAAGAATCGTCATTTGAAAATACGATTTGCTTAAAATTTCCGAAGTATTTCAGGTAATAAACAGTTTTAAAATAAACTGAAAAAAGATTTTAAATTGTAAAATAATTTTTGCGGTTCATTTGTTCGATTTCAATAATTTAAGTTTAGAAAATATTTAAAAATATGAAACCATATTAAGAATCTTTAAAAGTGGCTCTGAAATTGATTATTAAACAAGTGTTTGAAATATTTGAAATTTGATGTTTTTTATTTATACTAGATATGATTATGTGATGGAAAATTCAAATTTAATGCATTCTTTTTCGTAAATATGTATATAGAGAGAACACTTGAATTAAAAATATTTATCTCTTAATAGACATAAAATAACTTAAACACAAACAAAGCTATAAGTCAATAAGTAAATCTGTATTGCTAGTTGAAATTCATTAGAGTCTTAGAAAAAAAATTTTAAATCAGAAGTTAATATATAAGCACAAATACTTTTTTAAAGACACAAGTGGAACACGATAATTTAACTTCCGGGAAAAGAGAAATGGTGATGTTTGTACGTATGAATGCATAATAATCTATCATATTGATATATATTAATATTGAAAAGAATAAAATTTTGACATTCAATTTTATAGCAACTTAAATTTTAAAGTGAAGAATATGTATTTAAAAAAAAAGAATGCACCATTGATAAAGTAGTTGAGCGTAAATTAATAATTTAAGGACATTTTGAACAAATCTAGTAATTACATAATTTTGCGCATCAATGTAAACATGAACTTGAAAACTGAATTATAGTTGAACAATTATTTCAAATTAATTTAATTTACACCCTTAGAATGTCCATGTCCTTCATTTTGGGGCTGTATGATGAATCGAAACATACTTGGTGAACAAAGAGCGCAACCTGTTCAATTCTCTAATTGTAGTGTTTTAAAATATCATTCTATTCTCCAAAATGGGCACGGATTATGCTTGCTCAATAGACCAAATCAATTGCAAGATTTTATAAGTTGCGGTAATGGAATTGTAGAAGCAAATGAACAGTGCGATTGTGGTTCATTTGAACAGTGTGAAAAGAATGATGAATGTTGTGATCCTATTACTTGTCGACTAAGACGAGAAGCTGAGTGTAGTACAGGCCCTTGTTGTCAAAAGTGCAAGGTAACATTATTCGATCTTATTTTATATTCTTGTGTTTAGTAATAAAATTTATTTTTTCTATATTTAGCTGAAAAAAGCGAACACAGTATGCCGTATATCTGAAGATGAATGTGATATACCTGAAACGTGTGATGGAAAAGTAGGAACCGTAAGTTTTTGCTTTGCTTTATATTTTCTATTCGTCAAAACATTATAACCTGTCAAATATAAATTTTTAATTTTAACCGGTAAATTTCCTATAATTTTTTGAACAACTTTAAAGTATAAATAAAAAATATTTTTTTTCTAATTTTGATATTTGTTAAAAATTAGTGTCCAGAAAATGTTTACAAAAAAAATGGCGAACCTTGTGAATCTCATTCAGGATTTTGTTTCAACGGCCACTGTCCCACAAAAGATAATTCATGTTCTACGATTTGGGGCCAAGGAAGTAAAGCAAGTGATGTGATTTGTTACACTCAATTCAACATTCTAGGCACTATCCGCGGAAATTGTGGAACAGATAATATGGGAAATTATATAAAATGCAGTCAAAAGTAAGTCGAATCATAAATTCATTCCTCAAATTTTGTTTTTTACACGAATATAAATAACAAATTCTTTCTCCAAAATTAAAGCTAATTGATCAATTTTTTTAAACTTATTTTATTTTATCTTCAGTGACATATTATGTGGCAGTCTACAGTGTCAATTCGGCAAACAAGCACCTATATTTAAGAAAACTAAAGAGTATGCAAAAACTATGGTCTATATTAGTGGTATTGAATATGAGTGTAAGGTCGCTCATCAACAACCAGTCACAATGACTCAATCGATCGATCAAAACGAAGAAAAAAAAGTGGATGGCATCTTGACGTTTGCTCAAGCACATACTGGAATGGTTATTGATGGAACAAAATGTGGTGAAAATATGATTTGTTATAATAATTCTTGTGTTGGAATTGAACAGTTTATTGAGCCTGGTGATTGTCCAACAGATAATGTTGCTCTTTCTTGTTCTGGTCATGGGGCAAGTTTTATTTAAAATTTACTTTTTTATTGTATAGGTTTTTTTTTCTACTCAAAATTCTAAAATTTATAGACATATTTAAATAATTATTCAATTTTTATTATGATATTATAGATCTGTTCAAATTTGAACACATGTCATTGTGATGAGGGTTATCAAGGAACGGATTGTTCAATATTGATCTCGAGTACAGGACCAACAGAAGCGATTTTAGTGGATAAAAATAAAACAAATAGTGGAAATAAAAATCCGGAAATACAAATCATTATGAAAAATACAACTCAAACAACCGAATATGAAGATAACAGCAGATCGTGGAGTGCAGCACATGTTGTTATGATTTTTGTATCGACGGTAGGTTGTGTGTTTGTATTTTTTGCATTAGGCGCTGTTTGCTATAGAAAGCAAGGAGGATTTTTCGATAAATCGAATAACAATCAAAAGAAAGCACCGATCAATTTTTTGACACCTGAACAAGCTAAATTCTTAGAAAGTAGATTACCACCTAACACGGTATTTTTTCAAAATCAAGCAGCTAATTTTATTGAACCAAACGAATCAAATCGAATAATTACATTTGGATCAATGCCATCCTATAGAGAAGACAAAATACGACAAAAAATTGAAGCCGTTCAAAAGCAGATGATTCCACTACAAAATCTGAGTCCGTTTCAGCAAATACAACAACAATTGAAACAACACAAATTAGCTCAACAATTTGCAAATTCGACTTTGCAAAATCAACAACAGGCTCAACTAGTCCAGCAACAGCAATCACAACAAATTCCGGTTCAACAGCAACAAAATCTATCTAAACAAACTACGCCTACTCAAACGGAAGTGAAAACATTAAATGCACAAACAATTAAGGATGAGCTCGATCTCGATCTCGATCTCCAATTAACTACTGCACAGCTTATTGATTTTAATGATCCTTCGAAAGTGTCCAATGTACTATCAAATGGTGTAAAAATACCCGCACCAGAGAAAGGAATTTTAAAGCGTAATACTAGTTCTAAAAGTCTAATAACAGTTGGAGGAAATGGAATCCAAGCCGCTGTTAACCAACAAAATCAATTAATGGCAGCAAACCAAACAACAACAATGCCAGTCCCCATGTCCAATCAGCAATTTAATAATCAAACTTATGGTATTGGACAATTATCAAACATTACTTTGAATCTACCAACAACTAACCAAATCAGTGTAGGTAATCAAACTACAACAGTGAGCACAACAGTGTTACCGTTAACACCTCCACCTGTAAATTTGATGGCTACTCATCATACTTTAAATCATCATCAAATAAATGGAAACCAAACATATGCTACACAACAGATTAATGCAAACAATTTATTAGCACACAATCAATTAATGAAAGCGGCAGGAGCAACTAATTTGTCAAATAATCTGCTGCAAATCGCACAGCCTACTATTATTAATGATCCTGGATCATCAAATGTGGGTGATGAAGATGGTAATTTAGATGAGGAGCACCATTTAAATGATAATTTGCTAAATGATAGTATTGACGAACAAGATGACGGTGATGATCTTCTACAAGAGATCTATAATAAAAGTTTTGAAAAGATGGATGATGATCGTGAACTTTTACAGGATGGAAAAGTTAAAAAAGATAGATTGAAAATGTTAAAGAAGAGGGTTGTAAGTAAACAAAATAAGACAAATTTGACTGCTCATCATTTAAGTTTAGCTCAGTTACATAATGCCAATCTTTCGCATTTAAGTCCATTGCAATTAACTAATTTGAATCAATTAACAAATTTGAATACAATTAATTTGCAAAATTTGAATAGTTTGAACAGTCTGAATCTGACTACAACGATGACTGAAGATTCAACATGTAATGAATCAGAAACTAGCGAAAATGTTCATTTAATTTTTAATCAAAATCAACTATATTATGATGAAAATAGTAGAAGAGAGAGCACAGATCAACTTTTAGAATCACAAATCTATCTGACGAATGAAAGTGGACTAGGCGATGAATCTAATTCATTGAGTGAAGTTGAACGAAAATTAAAGAATTTAAACGGGGGATATCATGAAGAAATTTTAGAAGCATTAAATTCGGCAAGACAGCATAGTTTAAGGGGTTCTAGTTTGAGTAAAATAGCATCTGATCTCAACGAGACAATAACTAGTTCAGAAAACAGTTGTAGTAATTTTGAAGCTCTTCTTGCTCAATTAAAACAACAGTCACCTTTACCTAATATGTCAAACGCAAATTCTATTAATCTGCAGCATCAACAAGCTTTGAACAATACTGCAAACAGTAGTTTACAATCAAAGTCTAATAGTATTAATACATTCCATCAATATAAAGCACAGCAACCAGGATCACTGTCAAGTTCAGAAGATTTGCGCTTCAATGAAACAGATTCTGATCATAATATTTTAAATTCGATATATGGTCAAACATTAACTAGTAAGGATGTTGCTAATTCTGCTAAACGACTATCTTTACTGAAACGTCAACATTCAACTTGTGCAACACCTCAGATGATTCACAAGCCTTTAAATGTCCTACAAAAAAGCAATTCTGAACTTTCACTCGAAAAAGATCTACAATATTTGCTTGGCAATAAATTACAACAGGCACAACGACAACAAAATTCAGATTCACAACAAAGGTGCGTATAAAAACAATGAGATTGAGAATAATCTTATTTTATTTTCTATTATTCTTTATTTGTTAGAATATATCAACAGCCACACGTTCAAAATTTTTCTGAACAATTGCACGTAAATCCTTTGTTACTACAAAATTATATGCAAACACAAAAACAAAATAAACAACAAATAATTTACAAACAATCAACTAATATTCCACAACATACATCAATACAACAGCCTGTAAAAGTGAAAAATTTAAATGAAGCAACATCAATTACAACAGACGATGAATCTGATGTGGATAATGATTGTTCTATAAAAAATAGCAATAATGCTCTTTATTCATCGCCAAAACATTCAAATCATTCATCGCAACATAAATTTTCAAATAAAAATCAGCGATTGCAACAATTTAATCAACTTCAACAGTTACAACTTGAACAATATTTAACGCAACAAAAATCTTCCTTACTTATGCGTTCTGCAAGTGATGAATCATTACCTTGTGTTATAAACAATGATCTGTTTCCCCCAATCGGTCTTAAACCTTGTCAGCGTGTAAGGCAACCTCACTTTACTCCGGATCAACTAGTAAAACTCTATCAAGCACAACAACAATTAAAACAATTGAGATTAAATCAACAGAATCTGACTCAACAACATCATGTTTTAAATCAAAATAACATAGGTTCAAATATAAATCAAACGAATCTGAATAATCAGAGCATGAATCAACAGACATTTATACAGAATATACCCGAGCAAATGAAAATTAAATTGCTTATGCAACAAAGACAACAAAATTTTATGCAACAGCAACAACAACAATTGCAACAAGTCAGGTTGAAACAATTGTATACTCACGGCTTAAACTATACACTACCAAGACAGCTTTCAATAGAACAAGCTCAACAATATAGGAATCAGCATCAGCAACAATTACAGGGAAACACTCATCAATTAATGTTGCAAAGAGCTAATTCTGTACCAGAGAGCGTAGATAATGTGGCAGTTATAAGTAATTTATTGCTGCACAATATTAATCCAATTCAGCCACGTATTAATTTAGAAGATTTTAAAAATCAACTTTTACAAAATCAAAATCATATAAATCAACAAATTAATCAACACCTAAGTGATCGGAAAAATAACCCAAATAATAATCAACTTTTAAATAACACAGCTCAATTAAATTCTCAATCAAATTCAGTTCAAACATCAGTAATATTGGATAAAATATCAGATAAGGCGATTTTGCCGAATTCAAATAGCTCAAACAGTACTTTAAGCAATGAAAATTCAGACAGTGGTTCGAGCGGAAGCAACACCAAATGGACAATAGGATAATAAAAAAAAATTTAATTGTTCATTGATTCAGCCAATAAGTTTTTGTTGATGAATCATCTTTTTTTATATCATGTCGATGAGAAAATTTAATCAATTTAGTAAATTTATTCAATAAATAAAAAAGTATTTTTATTTGCTCATCGGTAAAATTTTTTTTTTTTTCAAATATACGTAACTTATTCCTCATTAAAATAAATTCACCTGTAATATATAGAATTTTTTTTTATATATTTTCATTTAATACTTTGTTAATTAGTAGATTTCTAATTATTTTTAATTTTCATTTTTTTTCTACATATTAGTAAATGCAATTTTAGACTTTTTTAAAATTTGTATGAAATTTGTATGAAACTTGTATGAAATTTGTAAAAATTTTTGTATATGTGTTGAATAAAATTTGCATTTGCAAAGTGAATTTTTTTCTCAAATCTTCAAATTCGAGTAAAAAAATCTGTTTTTTTTTTTTTTTTGTAGATACAGTGTTTGCGAAAATGTAAATGTTCGCACGAGAGAAGGCTTTTGTCTGTTTAAAAAAAATTTAGAGAACTGATTTATATTTAGGTAATGAATTTTTTATTGACTTTGCGCCGTACATTTGATTACAAAAAAAAAAAAAAAAACAAAAATTGAATATTTTTA
>BLXL01010207.1:0-20835 GCA_023170135.1 Acarapis woodi
ATATTTCTTTTGAGCTCTTTCAAGTATAGGATATAGTTAAAAATTAATTTAGCTCAAAAACGTTTCCTTTTTTTTTTTGTTTTAAGTTTTTTAAACAGAATTCGATTTACTTGGCTTATTTATAATATTCTCTGATCCATTGTTCATAAAAAATTTTTCCGAACATCTATTGGAAAATCTTTAATTATTATGTAAAAAATATCGACATGCAAAATTTTCATTCAATTTGTTATCGCTCCCAGGTATAGTTGATTGTCTACATTTTAATAAATAGTTTTTATGACAAAAAAATTGAAAAATTCTAAACATTTGATTGCTTATAAATAAAAAAAAAACTAAAAAATACACTGGAATAACAATCAAAACAAACTTCTTATTGAAATTGTACGAAACTTGTTAAATTTATTTGAAAAGAATAAAAAAAATGAGTCAAAATATAATCAACGAAAAAAAAACAATGTTAAAAAATTTTTAAGATAAAATATTTTATCCTGTACACTTATTATCAACGGCTACATTGAATAGTATAATGATGAAAAAAAAGATAAATTCTCATAACAATGTAGACGCTTGAAATCAAAAGCTTGCACTAGAAAAAAATTTTATTTTAAAAAAATAAAACTTTTGATTTCTACATTTCAAATTAGACATGAAGCTCACATTAGAATTTCAAACGATATTCAGAGAAAAAAACTTAAATAGCATAGAACTTGAGTCAGCATATCAAACTTTATTGTGTCGAAGAATTAGAAATATTTAGTTTGGTTTTATGTACATCGAAAATTGTTATGAGTGAACTAACTATTCAACCAACGACCAATCCAAATAATATGTCTATGACGAAAAAAAAATCAACCAAAATTACAAAACACATCAGTCTAAAAATTGAAAAATATCTGTACATCGATATTTGATTTGTTTTCTCAAATCTTTTTCTCACTTAAATTTTTTGTATTTTTAATAAACTTAATTATTTTTTTTTTTCGCCTTGAATTTAGATTTTTCGATTTTGATCTTGCAATTCGATAAACTGATTCGCGCGCAGTTTCGAAAAAAATATTTCGGCTTAATATTCATTTATTTCTGTAAATAAATTTTTGCTTTTTTTGTATCTGATATGATTAAAAAATAATTCAAATTTTATACTCTATGCAAATATACCTGATTTTACACAAATTTATGCAGTGTATTATTATATGTAATTGCAAATAATGTGGTCTTTATCCTTTCTATAATATTTCTCTATGTCGATAGTGTCATTATAATTATAATACAATAGCTTAAAATATTAGCAGAATTAAATATATTTAATAGAAAATTTAGTTTTTAGTTTTATGTTTATTCAAAAATTTATAAATAAAAATTAGCACTTATTTTGAATTAGTCAATTTAATAATTCAATATTGAATAAAAATTCAAATAGAATTTCATGCTTGGGATTCATTAGGTACAAAGCATATGTATATTTTTTAATCTTTTCTGACTTTTTAAACAAATCGTTCTTATATAAAAATCTCAAAGCTAAATGATTTAAAAATGCAAAGATTTTTTAAAATTATAAATTTTTAAACTTTTTATTATAAAAAATTTTTTTTTTACTACTTGCGAATCTAGCCTACTTATGCTAATAGAATTTTCGTTGTTTTATCTTCGAAAAAAAAATTGTTTACGCTTAACAATGTCCTGCAAAATTTCAATATTGATTACGTGTAATATTTTTCCCATTACATAGTTTGATAAAACCGATAAAAAAAATCTATAGTACTCGAAAAAATCTTTGAAAATATAATATTCAATTTTTTCTTGAATTTCAAATAAGTTTATTTACACGAAAAAATTTTGACTGGAAATTTTTCTGAATATATATTTTTAGCTATTATTGAAGTTTTAAAAAAAATTTTGAGGCTAAAAATTCATGTGTGATTGTCAAAATCTAGCTACATCATTATATAGATAAAGCTTTCGAATACTCGTTTCGGAATCGATCCTAAATTTATAAAATGTTTTACTTATTAAAAGAACAATCGATTCTATACTTAAATTTTGCTATTCAATAATTTTTTTAAATTTAAAAATTCATTGTTTTTTTTACTAGATATACATGTTTTGTTTAATACTTTTTGATTTATTAATATTTTTAAAAAACAGTTAAAATTTATAAATATTAGTTTTGAATATATTTTATCTATAAACTCCTAATGCGTATACGTTTGATTTTCTAAATTAGATTTTTATACTCTGAATCAATTTCGTATATATTTTATTATTAATTTTTTTTTGTTTCTTCCAGCCTAAATTTTCAAATCATACTAAATAAAAAGATGAATAATCAAAACAATAAAAAAGAATTCAGGAAAGCTTCATTTTTGAAAAATTTGCTTCAGGCAGCGATTTTTTTCAAACAAACAATATCGATACATTTTTGGTAGAAAAATTAAAAAACCACAAATTCTTTTAAACAATAAGTTCATTAAATTTTAATTATATAGCATATTGTTTTTGATCATTTTTTACTACCAGACTTTTCATTTCAAATATTTTAAGTGTAAGCTTTTCAACATATTCATTCCCTTGTCACTTCATGTATTTTACAGTGATGTGAAATAAGCTGCTTTCAAAAAGACTTTTTTAATTAGTATATGCACTAAACATCTTTTCTCTGGTGGCTTCTCTTATTTTTTTTTTTTTGCTCTATTTCCGTAAGAAAAAAATCCTTCATAGTATTTTTTTAATAATCTATTTTTATGAGCAAGACAATTTTTATATGAATTTGCCAAATTAAGAACATTAAAAAGTGACTTAATTTGAATATATCTTTTTAATTCAAGAAGATTATCTTTTTTTATTATCACTTATAATATTAAAATCATAGTCATTTTTCTAATTAGCTATATTCAATTACTTCCGATCTACGATAAACTTATTGTTATTATTGATCTAGTATTACAGATTTTTATAAATGATGGCGCTGTTGATGATTTACTTTTACAACACAATCACAGACTAAATTTGAAGCACGGCCTATCTTTTGCACATATATAGATTACAAAAATGCCTTTTCCTTCTCACTCAAACATTTTTTGCTTTTTTATTCACTTCCTATCACTTCAATCAGTTATGAGCTAGATTTTGAACAGTAATGTTGCTAACCAGCACGTTTTTTATAATTTTTAAATATGTGTCCATCAGATAAATTTAGATAATGCTATTCGAGAAATTGTCGTTGATAGAAAATATTCAATCATTTTGTATCTATGGCTTCTTTCCTATTTTTTTTCATGCTTATATTGCAAAATATATCTAATTTTTTATATTTTTCAAATAATAATTTTGTTCCATTCTTTTTTTATCGTTTTATATATCCCAGAATGATCGTGTATGTGAATTCGTTACAATACGTGATCAGAACATATTTTAAGATTTTTATGATTATTGTACAAATAACAAAATATAACTCAATGCAACGGAAATCATCTAAAAAAGACAGTCATCTGAATTTCTTTTTTAGTTATACATCTTTCTCGAACAACATTAGACTAGTGAACATTTATCGGCTTTAAATAAGAAATTTTTTCTCTTTAGACATATTGTGCGTGTGTGTAATTTTAAAGCAATTTAGACAAACAGATTTCTTTTCATCAATTGAATACATAAGTGTTTGATTTTTTTTGAAGTACTTTTTAAGAGTGTTAATAGTCACTAAGGATTTTTTAATAGGTTATTTGTGGTGTAAAATAGATGGCTTTAAGTTAAAAATTAGTACTTAATTAAACAAAAACGCGCTAATTCGCAAATCTATTGAATAAAATTTATTTAAAGAAGGTAATATGATCTCACCATAATATATATTTGGTAAAGTTTTTTTTTAATTTAGATTATAATATATTGAAACTTTCGAAAATATTATTTTTCTTTTTAAAAATTAGTATTATTTAAAATACTACCTATCTGTTTTTTTTTTTATATTTATTGCTAATTTTTTAATTCGTAATTTGCTTTTATTTTTGACTATAATGGAATATGAAATTGATTTGCCCCAAAAATATTAATATCATAATCGAAGAATAAAATCAATCATGAATTTGTTGTATCGCATCATTTCACTTTGTCTTTTTTTTTTTCAATCTAAGTTTATTCATCATTTTTTTATCTTTATCAAGTTTTTTAAGCATACATGACATTTAATTAATTTTGCGTCGGCTTTTTTTCATTATTTATTTTAAGTTTTTTCTCTCAAAAAGAATTCTAAAAAACTATCGCCTAGAGAATTTTCGCCTTGTTACAAATTCATAAAAAATTTTGTTATTCAAAGATTCATCATTTTTGAAAAAAATTATTCTTTTATGATGATGAATAATCAAAATTTGAGAGTAATTTTTACTACACTTATAATAATACGAAAAATCGAAAAAAAAAATACTGTCATCTAATCTCTAGTCCGAAATATGTCCCATGAATTTTAAAAGCCAATAAAATTTTGCAAGCATTGTTCTGGCTTCTAAAATTGTGACAAGTCCAAGTGAATTTTTCAAAAGTGATAATAATGTTTATCTTAATTATTTTGAAAATAAAAAAAAAACTTTTAAGTGAATCTTAAGTTTTGCTAAAATATAAAAAAATAAGCAACAAGCTTTACTCTAACACTTTCTGAACCTAAATAAGATCTTTCTAATCAAAAAACTTTTATATATTTCAATAACACCATTTTTCAATAAATTAAATTATTCTTCATAATGTTTGAATGAATAAGCTTGTTTTCATTTTATAATTTTCAATTTATGAAAAAAAATTGAAGCACTCTTAAACTGAAGCACATGTGTAATGAATTTCAATTAATTCAGCTAAAAATTATATATCATATTTTCCAATCGAAAAATACTTGAATTATTTCTAACCCTAAAATTTGAAAGCATTTGCTACTTATCAGATTCCAAGTTTAAAAAAAAATTAAATGATTTAAAAAGAAAATTACATGTTAAAGAATAATTAGATTTTGCTATTTAATTCATTCGGCTACTTACACTAATAATAATATTTTTTTTTAAAAGCTTATTAGAATTATTACCATATATTTGGCCATTGATTAATTATGTTTTTTTTTTGTATTTTAAATATCTTTCCTTTTCAATAAACCCTACCTATTTTTTACCTATTTTTTTTTGATGAGAATAAAAAGAATTTTCTCTCTTAGAAAAAATAAAAATTTCATTTACATTGGAATTTTTCTACCATCTTTTAATTATTTTGAAAATTTTCATGCCGATATATTTTTGATTAACTTACATTTTTCTGTATCAGCATCTCAGTCTATAAAACAGCGGTCACTAAGAAATTTATATTTGATATTTGATCAAATAACAAGTGTTCTATATGATTTATATAAATCACAGATTTTTTGTCGACTTTTTTTTTTACTCATGTAAATACTGTCGTGTTTTGTAAAATTTGTTTTGTTATTATTTTTTTTGTGGACATAAGAAAAAAAATTCTATTTCTAGATAAGTTTATTCAAACTTTCTTCACTTTATCCACTCTTCACTTGGACTTTTAAAAATTTATCGAGATCCTTATGTAAAGTCAACGAGACATCTGAAGTATTTTCGCTTTATAAAAGTTGAAAATATATTTTAGTTATTTTATCTAGATTTTTACGTAAAATAATTTGGCAAATTCGATAATTAGTTATTAAGATTTATATATAAATTTATTCGATAAACTCAGATGAGCAAATTTAACATGTGTTATTTGCTTCATAGCCTTATTTAGAAACTAAACTTTTTTTTATGTGAAATTTATTATAATAATTTTCTGTTTTTATTCCTATTATTTTTTTACTTTTTTATTAATTCAAATTAATTTCTGATATATGTTATATGCACACATATCTAAATTATTTATTAAATGAAAAATTATCATTTATAATCATTGCTTTTAAAATTGTACTGTAAAAATCAATAATTCTATTGACTACACATTTAATGAATTTTGAATTTATTTCTATTCCCATCATGTATCCGCATTTTTTCGATAGTACTAATCTCGAATTTTCTGCTTTATTTTTTTATTCAGATTAAAAATTCATAATTAAGATTTATTTGTTCCTGTAACTCTTATTAACAAGTTAATTACTTTAATTAATTCGGGAAAAAGTGCTTTCAGTATATCATCATTAATAAAATTTATTTAAAATCATAATAAATTTTCAGAATTTTTTTTTGGCAAAATTGATGCGAAAATTTGAGTTATGTATATATTTCGATTCAAACATTATTCAATGATATTTTATAGACTTAACGGATTGATCTTAAGTAAAACCTAGCATTCAAATAATTTTCGAGATTTTTTTTTTACATTTTAAAAAAAATTCGAATCGCAACCTTTTTTTAACAAAAAGTAAATTTTATTCGAATGCAAAAAAGTGATAAAAAATATTTATTCATCAAATTAATCTTATGTGAACAATAAATTTTAAATTAAATTTATTTCTTTTGTGAAATATAAAGTTGATAAATATAATGCTTATCATTTGAAAAAAAATTTTTTTTCAAATGACTGAAAATTCAATTAAACGAGAATGTAATTATAAATCTATTTTATTGACTAAATTCAATTTAAGAGTTTTAAATAAAAAAATTAAAGTATCGTTTTTGTATGATGTTTGCTGTTCTAAAATATATGAATTCTTTCATCAATATTAAATTATATACTACTACATCTACATTCCAAACACCAATAAATCTTGATATTTTATTTTACAAATAATTTCAAATATTTTTTTCATGTAATTTTTATTCTTAAGGTATTTCATAAGAACCTATTTAACTTTCTAGATTTCGAATTCGCTTAAAAGACAATTTAATTTTTCAAAAATAATTTTTTTTCAAATTGATTGATAAAATGAAATATATGAAATTATTATTTCACGCATTTATTATATTTTTGTAATTGATTTTGAAAATTTTCCAGTTGAAAATGAATTATAATACTTAAAGAGTTGAAAATTATCACAATACATATTACTTTCACTTTAAATAATAAAAGTACCAAATAATGAATAATTGATTTTAAAATTTGATTACTTTCTTGGCAAATAATTTATTTCTTGTTCTGAATTTTTATAAATTTTTTTACCGTGATCTATTTTTTTTATAAGATTATAAATTTGTATTTTTGCACCAAAAAATATTTGAATGAAATTTCAATTAGTCTTTTATTTGTATCATAAATTATTTTTTTAATTCGACAAAAATATTAGAATATAGTTTTTTTTTATTTAACAAAATTCTTTGTTAGCTTGAAAAATTGAGATTAACTATTTTATATCAATTAAAAAATCAATATGAAATGAGTCAAGTAATAAGACACTTAAATATTGTTTCATTGTAACAAAATATTAAGATCATAATACCAATTCGAATCTATTTAATAAATCATATAAATTTCAAATACTAACGAATTAATAGACAAAATTGTAAATGCAAATGGGAACTTGATTGACAATTGTAGAACATAATGCTCATCACCATACAATAATAAAAAAAAAAATTTTTCTTTTTGCATTCTAAACAAAGTATTACTTTCGATACTATGATTTTGTGTTCTTAAAAAATAAATTACATATTAGTCACATCAATTTTTTTTCTTTCCCTACAAAATTTAAACTATTCAAAATTTCATCTAGTTTTTATAACTAAAAAGTTTTAAAACTCAAAATTCTTCAGGATCAATCATATATAAATTCTTGCAAATGTGTTTTTTAAGTCATTGCAAAACTATTCCATAAAGAATTCAATTAAGTTTGAAATATTTAAAATGAGCAAGAATCTGCGAATCTATTTTTAATCAAGAATTTAAGTACGAAAAAATTAATTCATATGCTGCGCATTCTTTATTATTAGGAATTCGTATTATTTATTAATTTTATTTTTGGTTTGATTTTTTCTAAATTTAAATTTTTCGATAAAATTTGTTTTTTTTTCTGCTAAATTTTTCTTTAAAATAAAAATTTACTTTAATTATTTTTTCTTTTCATACTACAATTAAATTTCCGTTAATTAAAAGTCAATTGCTCTGTACGAATTCGTATTTTTTATTAAATTTTAATAGTAAAAAATTATTGGTAGCATTATCTGATTTGGATAAGATTAAAGACAAGTTTCCCGAAAAACTCATCAATTGAATAAGCTTATCAAATTTTTTTACAAATCCCATGCGAATTATTCCAAGATTCTTAATTGTCGAAAAATAGATTTGATTGGCTTACCTATTATTAAAATTTTAAGTTGTTGGAGCTAAAAAAAACTATTTCTAAAATTCTGATTTTAGTAAAAGATTCATTTGCGCTAACTTGATTTTTTTTACAATTTTATTTCAAATATAGAACAACAAAATATCGCAAAGAATATATATCAGCTTGTCGAAGCCGTTTATATCGGCTCAAAGGCAGCTGAAATATGGTCTTCCATATTTTGACTTGGCTTCTTATCTACATCCAACTAGTAAAAAATATAGAAAGCAACGACATGATTCGAATCGGTAAGTTATTAAAATTTTTATATGTATATATGATTTGATTTTCAACCTTAGGCTTTATTTTTTTCTTTTCAAGAGACATTTTATTATTTTATTATGTTTGTATTATGATTTTTTCAAAATATGTTTCTACTTTTTTTTATAAAAGATAGGCTGATTTTTATTTAGAATTTATATTAAATAATAAATATTACCAACTGCGACTTGAATAATGCTCAAAAATAATATTCATCCAGTTTTCAATCCATATTATTTCTTTAAGAATTGTGAATGTTTATGACATCATAATCAATGCTCTTCAATTTGCATTAGTTTTCCCAATAAATCAAAATTTTATTATTGGTTCTTACTTATTTGATACCCAGACTGTTAGAATAAAATTGCGGTTTGTGCTATTTCGATTGATTATTCGACATATGAAAACGACACTTGAACAATGCCAAAAATATTCATAATAATTTTTAAATTCTTTCCTTAAATAGCTATACGATGCTAATTATTTTCGATCATTAACAATCCCCTCTCTGTTTCGCGCCCAATGTTTCATTTGATAAATCTTGTGTGTATGTTGCATTCTATTTTATTCTAACACCAAATAGCGGTCATTACAATCACATCATTATTAAAATTTATTTATTTCTCTTAGAATTATCATTTAGTATCAAGCTGATCACAGAATAAAAACTAATTTCATATCTAAAATATTAGATTATAAGTCTCTTCTTTTCTTCTTTTTGTCTTTTTATAATAAAATTTCTTAATTTACCATTTTTAGATTTGAACTCGAAATTGTATCTTCGAAATTTTTTTGTTATATTTCATTAAAAAATCTTTCATTTTTAATCTAATTATGAAGCCAAATAAAAATTTTATTGAAAATCTTATTAAAAATTTTACATACATTTAAAAATGAAATAATCATTGTCTTATTCTTACGCACAATTTTTTATTTTGCCTATAAAATTTTCGAAATTTTTCTCAATATTTTTCTATTTTGAGCTTATAATTTTTATAAGCTCAAAATATAAGTATCTTAAACGAAGAATTTTTTTATCTTCTAGATATTTTCATGAATATCAATTTTTGAATGAGTACTAGAAAAATTAGAAAAATATTTGTGTAATTTTATTTGAAACAAATGATTATTTTTTAAACATTATAAAAATTTGAAAGGTTTAAAAAATATGAAAATATTAAGGAAAACAAAAATAACCCTTTTTCTAAGTTTTTTAGTATTTTCATTCTTAGTCCCTTCACATTTTGTATCAGTTTCATTACGATATTTTTGTTTTTAGACTAATTTTTTTAGAATATTTTTTTCATCTTCCCTATTTCTGTTTAGGATAAATTTTATCATTTTATTTTGAAGCAATTCATTGATAAATTCTCTTTCATTCATTTCATCTTTATTAATTTCATTAAAAATTTTTGAATCAAGTCAAAACTTCCAACATATCTATCATCATTTTTGAAGTCAATTTTTTTTAAATTCTTCAAGTTTTTATTATTAATTTTTTCGTCTAGATTTCTTTATCGCACCTAATTTTTTTCTGAACAACAATTTTCTAAAAAAATTTTTTTATTAAACTTTCTTGTTGCCTCGTTTACATATTTCAAATATTGGGTCAGTTTATTATTGAAGTTTTTTTTGAAATGATAACTTAGTGCTTTATAAATTTCATTCAGTATGCCAAGAAAAATTGTTTTTTTCTTTGTTCCTTTAAACATTTTACTAGTGCAATCACGTAAATTTCTTTCGATACAGTCATCAACAGAAACTATTGATGCAAATATTTGAAAGACATAAGCCATAAAAATTTGACTTTTTCTTTTTGATTCCTTACATCTAAATGAAAAAATCTTGATTTTTAAACTAGGATACCAAATCCATAATTTCATTTAAATCAACTGAAACTAGATTGTGAACCGAAATTCGATTTTCAATCTTAAAGTTTAAATTTTCAAAAATTAAAATATTACCTATTTTTTTTTTTAAATTGTCTTGAAAATTTTAGCAATTTTCATTGAAAATTAGTTGTAACTCATGTTAGAAAAAGTGTTAAATAAAATAGACTAATTTATTCAACTGAATCTTAAAAAAATGAAAAAATATTTAAAAAAATTAAATGATCCAAAAAGCGACAGATCGATTATCGTATTATTCAAAAGTCAAGTGATGAAAAAAAACTCAAATCAATAAATAATTGAATTTAAAATTTACAAATCATTCAGTGAAAAACAGAAAAACGATATAAAAAATCGAATTATCGTGAAATTTGAGGAGATTAAAATCGAGAGAGATTTGCTTGAATTTGCACATTCAGACTAAAAATCATCAATGATTTTTAAAATCAAAAAATCTGGAAAATTTAGAATCAGTGCTGTGAAAATTTAATGCAAAATAAACTATTTCATCGAGGTATTGGATTCACAAGACGATACTGATAAGGATTCAAATAAATTTTTCACTAATTATGTAATAATGACGTAATTGAAAGCTAGTAAAATAAGAGCTAAAATAATTGTTTTCAAATTAATTTTGAAATATTAGAATTCATTCAATATACTTATTAAAGCAACTTACAGTAATTTATTTAATTATCGATGTATGCATAATAAAAAAGAGCAAAGAAATATGAGTTCGCTAAAAATGCATTATCTCCTATTTATAGCTTTTAATCATAACTCTTTCTTTATTAAGCATTATGACATATATATCACGGATGTTTAAGGTTAATCCATTATCTAACGGATAATCACATTCGGTCATAATTCTGCCAACCGATTTATTCATCTAACACTCCTCCTATTCCATTTCATATATTGAGCCTTGAACATCATCGATATATACTTTGTCAATGTATCTGCTGGTAAAAATTTTGATTCACAATATTCCATTTTAACAGCTTCTCTTTTTCTGTTGTCCTAATCCTATTAATTCTGTTTCTATAAAATTGATTTTCTTCTAATTTTTCTCCAGTTCTCAATCTCAATCGATTCTATGTTGTTATTTAAAATTATCACAGACAATTTTTCTCTTAAATCATTTAATTGATAGTTCTTGTAGCAAATTCAAGTGTTTTACTTCATTCACACTATCCTCAATACTTAGTATCTCACTTTCACATGTATTTTGTCCATTCGAAATTTATCTGCAAACCATGATTTTAAATTTCCATTTACCAGATTCAAAAAACTCGATACGAAAATGCTTTCCCTTTCTGTAGATGAAAAATTCAAATCACAATATGCACACATCTATGAATCTTCATTTTAATACACCAATCTACACTTTTTCGATAACTGTAAATATCTTAGAACTCTCTGAACTTCCATCATGTATTTGATATGTGAGCATCTCAAGTGCTGACTCAATTGATTTACATTAAAAGATATATCAGATCTGGTAGATAAAAATAAATACAAGAGTTTTCCGACAACCATCTGATACCATTCAATATCTTCAAAAAACATCACCCATATCCTTGTTTAAATCACAATCTACTGTTGCCGGTGTTTTTGATATTTTGCATTTATTTATTCCTAATTCTTGTAACATCTGATTGATGTAATGTTCTTGATCCAGATACATTTTAGCATTTTCTATATAATATTCAATATTAGTATTCAGAAAATTAATGACATGTCCATCATCAGTAATCTTAATTCTTTGTTTCAAAAAGTCTCTGAATCTCACATATCCCTTCTTATGATTTGCAATTAAAAGTAAATTATGCACATGAGTACCCAATATGATTACCTTATATTTATCAATTATATAATAAATACATTAATCATTCAGGCTTTGCTTGAATCCAAAGTCTTTAATATATCGTCGAGTAATATATTAAATTGTTTGCAGCCTGCCGTAGACCATAACACACTTTATTAAATCTACATATCCAATTCTCTTTACTTTTTACTTTGTAACCTTTCAATTGTCATGCAAATATATTTCCATTTACTTAAGCTTTAAAAAATGCTGTCTTACAGTTTAAATGATATATCCCAAATCTTTGTTCAACCACATAACTTAATAAGGAATCTTACTGATGCCATATTTATTACTGGATTTATTTATTACTTCATCCTCTACTTTTTCTTGGTGGTTTCCTAATACAATCACTCTAGCCTTTTTTTTAAGTATTTCTCCAAATTTTGCTATCTTATTAGAAAAAACCCACATTATTCTCATTATTTTAGCATATTCATTTGCTGTTTTCTTGGATATCAAACTCCAAGTTTTATTTGCTATATGTTGATTGTATTCTTCATTCATTGCCTTTAATCATTGTTCATAGTCTCTCCCCGTTCTAACTTATTCGTAACTTGTTGGCACATAATAGCTACCAAAATGATAAATACCAAGTCTGTTAGTTTTTGATACTTTTAATGTTGGTCATATATATATAATATTAATCATAGGGAACATATCACATAATTCTTCTCTTTTAGTCCTATTGAATATTGCTAAACTTGGAATGCTGACATCTCTATTGTATTTTTGACTTACCCATATGATTTTATCTTTTTTTTGAATATGCATCATTTGGATTATCATACTTATTTTCATTTAATGTAACTTCACGATTATCATGTTCCATAATATCTCCATTATCTATGACTGCATCAGTTGCATTTCCATAATCCTCCTCGTCAAAGAACTGTATTTTATTAATTTGTTTCTCTTTATTTTTACCCATTATAAAATCCTTTTCTGACGTATTCCCATTGTCCAAGAAATTATGATCTTCAGGAATTAGATGAATGTTTCTACAACTTTAACACATTTTGAATCAATCAAATATACATAATAGTCTTTTTATCCTAAAAATATGACTAGAAGGTTCGAATTTTCCATGATTTATATTTCGATCAACCACAATCACTTTTAATTCAAATTGTTTGTAATGCTTATCCTTACTTCAAAAATTAGGGACAAAAGTGTATCCAAAGCTAATTGTCAATATATTTGATCTATCAGCTAGAAACTACTTTTGAATCATATTAGTCATAACTATTTTTAAATGGATTTATCATATCGTTAATCAAAGGTTGGAGAAAAATTTTTCATAATAAATACATTCTTGATTTTATTTAAAAAAATGATAATGAAAATAGATGCAACAAAAACGTGTTGTTGTGAATTATGGTAACAATTCACAGAAAAAGTAAAAATTAATCAAAAATCGATACTGAATTAAAAAATAATACTGATTATTTTGTAAAAGTTTGAAGTATAAATTTCTTTGCAACTAAAAAATTTTATGAGAATAACGACAAAAGTAAAAACCAATTCATTTAGATCAAAATATTATGATAATATTTTGTAGTTTGATTACATTTTCAAGCCACAAGGCAATAACGAATATTTTAAGGGAAGTTTGTTTTTTTCCCGATTTTTTAAAAATAGCTCCGAAGTTAAATTGAAAAAAAAATGTTTTCGCTTGAACCGTAACATGTACATTATAAGTAATAAAATGAAAACTATTTGTTATTTTGAGCCATATATTTTAAATTCGAATTGATTATTATTAAAATTGATTAATTATGAAAGGAATATAAATAATGATTATTAATTGATAATTTTTTGTTGTCATATTCATTTTTTACATTGAATACAAATATATTTGGAACATTCATTTTTAAATATTTGATTCAAATGTAATTTTTTAGATATATTTCAAATATTAAAAATAGTATTTTTGCTATGTTATATTTTTTTTTTTAATTATACATCAGATAAATATATTTTTTTTTATCTAGGTCGTTTTAATTTTTTACCAGCTAATTTTTTTTCTTTTGGTAATTTTTAATTTCTTGTGTAATAATAAAAAAAGTTTACCCTAAATCTAAAATTTTTTACTGCTGTAGTTCTTGATTTATTATAAGTTAGCATATATCGGTCAGGAGTTTTCTTTTATCTTTTAGTTTATTAAACAAATGAAATTTATTTTAGGATTTCGATTTTAAATAAGATATGGTGATTCTTCAAATCTTTTTTTATATTCCTTAAGTTATATCGGAAATTTTTATCATCCATTACTCAGTTATCAATTTTCTGAAAATTTTTATCTCAACTTTACTTTATTTAATTCACCTTATTTTTTATTTGTCAACTAGATTAAAGATTTTAAACAATTTATAATTCAAATTTTTTTTTCATATTTTTTTTGTATTTTTTTTTTATAAAAATTGAATTTTTAATTTTGAATCGATTATTATAATTTTTTTTATCAGCTTGAAATATATTGTTTACCACATTATCATTACCTTTTTTACCTAAAATTTATTTTATTCTGTTGATTTGAAATCTTTGTAAAAAAACATGAGACCTATTTATTCTGCATCTATTTTACACACAGAAAAAATTGAATTTTAAATTTACTTAATTTTTATTCTTTTTTGTATGTTTTCGGTTGTGATCTTGTGCAAATTTTTAGTTAGTAAGTTCTTTTTCAAATAACTCGATGAATGTTTACAATGAAGAGAGGGTGTTTTTAGTGTGATTTATAAATTTAAAAGTATAAAATGATACTTTTATTTTAATGTAATTTTTTGTTTTTTTGTTTTTTGATCTGACTGCACCTTTTTTATTTTTTTCCGAATTTTTATTATTGAATCTTAAGTAAACACTAAACTACTCATCTATTCATTAACTTTTTGGTTACAATTTGTTCTGTTAATTAGTGATTCTTATCTATCTCTCGTTTAATTTAAAAATTATTTTTTACATCATTTTTATTTTGATTTTTTATTACTTTCAGTATATAATTTAAACATCACATATATAATTTTAGAATACGTTTTGTGCTAAATTACTTTATTTGAAAACAATTTAAGTTTACTCAAACGCTATATTTCATGAAAGATGATTTTTTATTTTTTTAGTACAAATCTATTGCTTAATATTTTGCTAAACAATAAGTGTATTTTTTTTCGATTCAATTTTTCTAGTTTCCAAAAACTCTAACAGATATTTTAAACTTTTCTTAAATTAAATCAGCTGAACTTTTTTTTCAATTTTTTAATTTTATAAATTTAAAAACATTTTTAAATAAAAATTTTATTTATCTATTATTTGAAATCCACTGAAAAATGACAAAATTAATAAATTAACAACAGAAAATAAATGACGAGATGCAATTTAAATCATGTACATGATATTTGGAAAGTGCTAATTTTTTTTCAGAATCAAAAATTGCTCGAACTTCAAAATAATATTTTTCAAATTGAAATTTAAAGAGAAATAATACATCGTGTCAAACGTTACTAAATTGATGGAAGAAAAGCTTAATCAATTGAAAAAACTAAACGATAAATTCAAATATTTGTGTAAAATTTCAAAAAAAAATTAACTTGTCAAATCAGTGTAATTACTCGAAATGAGTATGAAACCAAATCTTCGAAATTTGTTCTAAACAAAAGGTACTTTTCTCAGATATATTATCATCAATCTAAACAATTATTTCAATAAAAAAATAGAGAATCTTTGAAAAAAAAGTAATCTTCTCCCATGAATTGTATCTTATATTTTTTTTCATTTATTAAAATTCGTCTTTAAAATAATATAATTAAAAAACTTGAACAATATAAAATCTATATTACATTATTTTTGGCATACTTCAAAGGCATTTTTTTTTTGTCTTTTTTGATTACAACAATAAGACTGAAATAAATTTCAAATTCAACAATTTTGATTCAAGTTTATTTCTTGCTGCATTTTGTGTGTTGTTCAACAATTTATCAATCAGAAATTGATTTTTCAAGAAAAAATTTTAATATTCAAAATATCGTTGAAATTTTGTTTTTTCAAGACATTTGATGTATTTAATTGAATTAATTTCTAATTGTTTCAAATAGATAAAATTGAATCATTTTTACTTTTATTTTTCATTTAAAATGTATAAATATTTTCTAGATATATTTAGCTTTTTTCTATATTTTATTTTATTTTTTATAACTTTGAAACTCAATTTCATCCTCTTTCTTTAAGGCGCCTTATTCACGGAAGAAGAAAAAGATACTCAATTAGAATTAGCCTTTAAATATGCTGTATATCGTATAAATAAAGATAGGCTTTTGTTACCTAACACTACTCTTATCTATGACATTCAATATATCAAGCAAATGGATTCATTTCGCGCATCCAAAAAAGGTAAGCTAGAAAAGCAACTCTTTTTTTTTAAATTTTCCATCAAATATATAATAATCATAAATCATTTTTTTTTTACCTTAAAAAAATCATCTGTTTGATGTAAATTGCCTTAATTTTTACGAGATTTTTTTTAATGTATATTTTGGCTTAAGCTTGAATTTCAAATCTTCAAATGCACATTTTATTTATCTAAGAAAATAATTTTCTAAGATTTTTATAAATAAATTTTCAAGTTCTAATAAAATAAATATATACTTTGATACTTACAACTCATAAATATCTAATATGAAAATAGACTTTTAAAAAAAATCTTAAGGAAATACCGTCATTGTTCAAAATTGTGAAATCTGAAGAATTTTACAGTAAAAAAATATTAAAAGGATTTTTTTTTTAAAGAAATGTAGAAATTTCAGATTTGAAAAAAGCTGGATATTCAAGAGAAAAGGTTAATTGATAATACTTTGGAATTTTGACTTTTCGAGCCAATTCCGTGACGCAAATTTTAAGCCACTATTTAAAATATCTAATGCCAAATTTTCGTAAAATTAATTGATAACGCTTAAAATGAATTTTCTCAGCTTTTAAAAAAATATTTTCTTGAAGAAAAGCTAAAAATTAGAAAATTACGAACATATGTGAAAATACATACATTTCTATTCTATTTTCTGATGTTTCAGCTAATTATACTTTTTTTTTCAATGTTTTCACAAATTTGAAAACTGATCATTTTATTAAATTTTTTCATTATTTCACATAGGCCTAGATAATATACTATTTTTCATTTAAATTTTCTACAAGTTTTTGAATAATCATATAAAAATTTGGTAATTGAGCTTATGGATAGATAAAATTTAAAATAAAAGTTCCTGCAAGAATGTTTGATAATGTTATAACGTATAACATTTAAAGGAAGTTCGTTCTATAAAAATTGAAACGCTAGTACCCTCTTTTTATTAAAAGAAAGAAATTAAACTTTTTAATCTAATAATTTTATTTCATTCTTTTCAGTCGATAAGAATCTTTCTATGGAATATATCATGTTTATGAGCTTCGCATAATAAATTTCATGATAGAAAATCTTAAAGAAAATATATAAGTTTTTATCTAATTTTTCATTTAATACCAGATAAAAGATAAGGTATTAATTACAAAAATTTTAATTTAAATAATGTAAATTGACTTTTTTAGATTCCTTGATTTTTTTAAAAATTTCAACATCATACATGCTTTCTTATCGTTATCTTATTATAATAATTGTAGCTTTTTTAAAGTTTTTTGTTTTTTTTTAATAATTCGCTAGTTAAGAGATCGTTGATTTGAAATAATTCTATCTAAAATTTTTTAAACCTAAAATTTTTTGAAAGCTTGTTTCAATTATTTTATTAAATTCTTTTTGATCAAAATTTTTGCTTTTGATGCTCAGTTCATGTATAGACAGATTTCTTTATATAAAAATATAAATTCAAAAAAATATTAAAATTATGATGATATTCACGAAATAATCATTAAAAATTATCAAATACTTTGCTATTAACAAAATGATTGAATAACAAATTTTTAATTGTTTGATTTCATTTATTATCTATGTTTGATCGAAAATTGCGGTGAACAGATGCTTCATTTTTTTTATTTCGAATTTTTTCATTTTGCAAATTCACTTAAGAATTAATCAGTTAAATTTAGCTGTGATGATAATTTTTGAGAACTAAAAAATTGCATCATTTTTTATTAGTAACAAATAAATAAATTACATAATTATTTATAACTGAATCAACATTAAAATATCCTTTGATCGCCTATTGATCCGTAATCACGCGTTCTGTGTTATTAATGAAATCATTTTTGTCTTTTTTTAGAAATTATATATTTTTTTCAGTTATAAGATTAGCTATCTTTTAAATTCATTTTATTTACTTCGCCACTAACTGTTTTTGTTGAAATTGTTTGTTCATAAATTGTCTTTAATCTCATACCAAAATCTGAATTAAAATTTTTTTTTAATTTCTTCTTATATATAGTGAGTATCATTTAATAATTATACTCCTTAATTCTCTTGAGCTTTTTTTTTTGTTTTCATCCATCTATCAAATTCATCTGACTGCTGAGGTTATTCTAAAATCAAAAAATTGCATTCGAATAGGAAATTTTTCTTTCGAACCGAAATGGAAAACTCAACAAATTTTTTTTAACTTTTTTCAATTATACCTAAAATTTTCGATTTTTGCTAGGAAAAAAAAATTTAAATATAATGAATTCAAAGGAAAATTTTAGTCTTGTAGATTAAGGTAGCATTATCAATTTATTTTAATGAATTCTTTTGAATAGTAAACATTGATTGCACAAAAAGCAACACAATTTCAATATTAATTTTTCCACTAGTTTTATATTTACCTGTCATCTCATTGACATTACTCAACAGAAAAATTTATGAAAATTTCTTACACATGCAAAAATTTAATCAGCTTAATCGAGATGCTTACTAAGAAAAATTATTAATTATTTTTTGATTTAACCCACGTAATCTAGTTAAAAATAAAAATTAAGCGCTAATTTTCATATATTCAATCAGAAAATAAAATTTCGACGATTCGTTATTTATTAAAAAAATTTGGTAGAATTGGCAGAAATCAGTTTCTGTGATTTTTATTTTATTTTTGTCATATTTGCTCTAAATTTTTTATCGGCTATCTTTCTTATCTAAATTTATTTGTTAAAATTTATATTATATCAAAATTGAAATCAGTTAAAATTTGCGCAGTTTATTTAGTCTAGCGAAAAAATTTGCTTTAAATTGTCAAGTAAATCCTTTTGCAATTTGATGAAAAAGAATGTTCAAAAAAATTTTCATAAACGATAGTTTTTACATTGACTAATGATTGTGAAGGCAATAAAAAATTTATAAAATATTTTGCAATTACATGACGTTAAAAATGCTTTGGGATTTTATATTTTTACAGAAAAGACAAAAATTAATTTTTTCAAATGAAGAGAAAAAAATTATCAAATTTGTAAGTTGTAAATTAGATTTAGAATTAAATATTTGAACATGATTATTAAAAAGAAGTTAAAAATGTAATTAAAATGCGTAACAGAGTAATATTTTCAAAGAGTTCAAAAATAAGAAAAATTATTTTATTAATGACAAAAGTTCAACTTATGTGAATCTATTTTTTTTTCTAATTTATTTCTGAACCTTTCTATTTTTGAAAAAAAAAATTTAAATTAACTTCAAAATTAAATTATATATTTTAAATAATTTGTGCATCAATTTTATCTAATAAAAATAATTTTATTAGCCAATTATTTAAAAATTAAATGTATAAAAATAATCTAATCAAAATGAGGGATACCTTAAAATTTTAGTTTCTAAAACTAAAATTCTTAGAAGAGTAAGTCACTACCTAAATTTTCAACAATTAATAATACAAAAAGCTATCAATGTAAATGTGACAATTTGAATTACTTTTCTGAAAATAATTTAATTTTTGACTATTAGATTCATTTAAAACAATTCTAATTAAATTAATGGCACTTCAAGTAAATCTTATTTGAATCAGACTCACTACTGTCAATAATTTTTTACAAATATACTTAATACTAATTTTAAACCGTAGTTTCTCGAAAAATCTCGAATCAATTTGCAGTGGGCATGATGAACTTTCAATTTTATTATATTATATATAATCAATTCATCAGGAAGCACATGAATAAAAAATAACCTTATTAATTACAAACACTCGATATAATTTAAAAATTTATTTATTTTTAAAATAATTCGATTAGAATAAAGTTTTAAAAAATATAAATTTTAAATTTTCTTTTCTGAGTCTAAAAAACTGCTAATTTTTAAAATTTGATTTTAGTTTTTTATTAAATCAGTTTGAAATTCAGTTTTAAAATGTCAAAATAAGGAAAATTTTTTCCTGAAATTGTTAGGAATTCAGGATGAAAATATATGTCTTTAAATTAAATTTATAGTAAATTTTTTTTCACCAGAGTTCATGCTAAAGGAATTTTTCTTCCTAAATTATTTGAAAGAAAAATAAAAGAAAATTTTTCTTTCAAACCTCTCACCCTCTCTGAACAAACAAAGGAGAAATTTCAAAAAGTATTTAACAAGTTTGTTTTTTTTACTAAACATTTGC
>BLXL01010208.1:0-21383 GCA_023170135.1 Acarapis woodi
TTTTTTTTAAATCACCTAAATAGTTTAAAAGGAACATCTTCTTTTATTCAAAAAAATGTAAGTTCCTTTTCTATATTAAAGTTTTTTATTTTAAATTTTTTCAACTCACTTATTTTCCGATAACCATTAAAGGGTCAAACTGTTTATTTGGCCATTTTTAATAGCTTTGTACATTTTACAAATCGATGGCCTTCAGGATATTCTTGCCTTTAAAAATAGAAGAGAACACAACACACAACAGCAAAATCCATATGATCTTTCATCTTACAACGCTTACTCCTATGATGAACCTCAAACAAAACATCAATTAGATGCAAGCAGACTTCAGCATTATCTTTTACGTAATAATATAACTTTAGGTGTTAATTCGCAGTATTTTGAATCTGGTAATTGGGGTGATTGGTCTGCACCATCTGAATGTTCCAGAAAATGTGGCGGTGGTCTCATTCAACAAACTCGAATCTGTTTGGATGGGTAAGTTTTGACAATAAAAAATTTTAAAAAAATAATTTTTATTTTTTTTAAATAAATTTTCCATCAAGTAACTGTATTGGTCCGTCGAAAAAGTATTACTCATGTAATATAGAAGATTGTGATCCAGATGAGATTGATTTTAGAGAAAAACAATGTAATGAGTTCAATAATCGACCATTTAAAGGTAAATACTTCAGATGGATTCCATATGTTCAAGGTAATTTATTGTTTTGTCATTATTATGTATTATCGACTTGACATTGAAATCGTTTTTATTTCATTCAAATTAGCTCCAAATCCCTGTGAACTTAACTGCATGCCCAGTGGTGAAAGATTCTATTATAAACATAAAGAACAGGTCATTGATGGTACTAAATGTTATAATGATGGATCATTAGATATTTGTGTTAACGGACAATGTATGGTGCGTATGAATGATGAATTCGTAAAAAATAGTGTTAATTCACTCTCAATTTTATTTTCAAGCCCGTTGGATGTGACAAGCAGCTTGGTTCGACAAGAAAAAAAGATAAGTGTGGTATTTGTGGAGGTGATAGTTCAACTTGCAATATTGTACATGGTGTTTATGAAAATGATAATTTGAAAACTGGATACAATGACTTATTGACAATACCTGCCGGCGCAATGAATATTAAGATTGAAGAAATAGTCCCAACTTCCAATTATTTAGCCATAAGAAGTATCAAAGGCAATTATTATATAAATGGTAATTGGAAAATCGAATTCCCTAGATCTCTTAATGGTAAGGAAAATAAGTGAGTTGAAAAAATTTAAAATAAAAAACTTTAATATAGAAAAGGAACTTACATTTTTTTGAATAAAAGAAGATGTTCCTTTTAAACTATTTAGGTGATTTAAAAAAAATTTATGAAAGAAAATAAAATTTTTCAATTTAAATATTTCAATATGATTAAAAATCAATTCACTAGAACATCAACAGAAAAAAGATCACACCAAATCTAATGAATAGAACTCAACTTACAGAACTATCAACGTTAAATGAAACGATTTCAAAAAATCAACAAGTTTCTCCTCTTGAGGCGCGCACTCCGATTACTATATTTACTGAACAATTGCCTATATTCGCTTTTTGATTTTGTAACTCTAGGTTTGAAATTTATAATAGAGTGGCAAGGATACAATTTTTTATCCGAATATATCACTTCTTGAAATTAAACTCTTTCTAAAATCATCTTTTTATTAAAGGGTTATAAATTTCTTTAGATTTTTTTATTTTTCTCTAAAAAAATTATTCAAGTAATTAAAAAATCGAAAATTTAAATTTTAAATTTATCAATTCAAAAAAATCTCGCTTACAAATCGATCTTTTTTTTTAGCCTAGATCTGTATTTCAATTTTTTTTTACTTAATTGTCTAATTTTAAGGACTTATTACAATTAAATCTAAATTTTCATTAATATAAAACCCAACAACACTGATTAATTGAAAACGAATTTTTTCGGCAAAATTTAGACATTAATGTATTCAGTGAACAAAATAAAATTTATATTGAAATAAGTGCGATTGGATTAGCAAAATTCAATCATAAAAGATAATGAAATAAATTCAATAAATTTACAATAAAACTTACAAATTTTAAAATTTTTTATGATAAACTTGCCGATTGATTATGTAGCCAATTGACCGGATTTCTTTTAATAGCAAATAGTCTTATACATTTTTTGAAAATGGTTTTTGTGGAATTAAATTCGACATTAAGTTAAAAAAAAAATACTCAAGCATTAACTATACAGAAGCAATAAATAGTTTTTTTTGATCAAATTTAGATTTTATAAGTTTATTCGGCCTGTAATGCACTGTTTTAAGATTTGAAGCAAATAATTGCGAAAAGAAAAAAAATATTAGAAACACCGAAAATTTTAAAATATACAAAAACTCTGAATTAAAAATTAGTAAAAATTTATACAGATGTTTCTGGATTTAATTAACATAATTTCAAATCAGAAAATTTTAATCTTTAAATTCTACGATTTGTAATGTCGCTTCAAACGAAAAAAATTTGAAGCCATAAAAATTTTCAAAGTATGTATATTTAAAAGTTTAGTCAAACAAAAGATTTAGTATTTAAGAATACACACCCTTATTCTCTGATACATCATATAATAAAAAAATTTAAGACTATTATTTAAAAATTCAACTGCGCTACTAAACTTAAAAATGTCTCTGTTTGCATAATTTTTATAGCGTGGAGAATTCTTGGAATGAATTCGCTTAGTCTAGAATTTTGTTTTTTGACTCTTGAGAACTTTTTTTTCAATTTTTAGCAAAAGAAAATTTTTTTAGACATGCTCTTTAGTCACTTAATGTATCAAAAAATGTCGATGATCTATCAAATTTTTAAAATTTTTGACAATTATTGAATTTAAATCTTTTCATTTTTAAATAATTCTTAATTTTATCGACAATTTGAGCATTCTTAAGATTGCAATCTTAATAATTTTGAATTCTAATAATTTTATCAAACAATTCAGGTAATTTGAATATTTTTGTTTTCAAAATAAAATTTGAGCGAATTATTAAATTCAAAAAAAAAAGCCGAATTATTCAAGTAAATCAGTTTTTATGTCTTTGATAAATATCATCGTTGAGAACTAGAAAAATAAAAAATTAAAAGATGGAATTTTATCAAAAAAATGGCATTTTCCATGAAAATAAAATTTTTTGAATGTTTTAAAACCTTGAAATTGATTCATATTCATCAAACTAATTTTAGATTAGCTATAAAATTTAGATGGGCTTTATTCGTGTAAAAAAAACTTAGAAAATTCATCCATGTTAAGTTTCTCTTAAACTGCAAATTTTCATAGAACGAAAAATAACGAGATAAGAATTCAGCTTAAACCAGTGGTCATTAAGCGCAAAGACTGCAGATTGATAAGGCAATCTCGGACCATCTAAAAATTCAAAAGAATCTTAATAGCGTTACAAAATTAATTTGATTAATCAATCACTCAAAGAAAAAAATAAAACGCGTACGAAATGAATTGTTGAATCTAGATTTAAGTTACATCTAAATTTAGCAAAAAATAATCTCTAAACGCAGATTATAATTTATCACTTTTGATTTAAATTTAATAAAAATTTTGAATAAACGACAACAAAATTTTTATTCCAAATGATATTTTTAATCTCCCGATTAATTAGTTCTTATGAAATCAGGCAATAGAATTTAAATTCAATGATCAAACAAATTCAAGCCATTACGAAGGCCTATCTATTTCAAGGAATAAATTTTAGCGTTTTTTTTAAAAAAAAATCTTCAATTTTATTTCTAGCAAATTGAATTAGACTAATAATTTTATTGTAATGCAATCACACAATATTGATAGAATACATGTGTATCAATATAATTTGATTTTGCAATCAGTTTTTGCGAAAAATTTTGACTATTGAAAAAATATTTTGACCCAGGTAAATCTAAAAATTGATCAAAAAAATAGATAAGATTTGGAAATATTAAAAATAATACGCATGTTTAAAATATGTGGAGAAATATTTTTAAAATTTGTAATTGATTTATAAAAATAAAAATGTCTTTTTTGTGCAAAGTGCTTACAAAAAATTGTGATGGTTTTAAAAGCAGAGAAAATTTATTCTTAATTAATGCTATACAATTATGCACATCATCTTTTATAAATAATTTAGCGCGTCAAGAAACACTATAGTAAATCTCCTTTGAAAAAGAAATTAGAAAGAATTTTTTTTTGCTGTAATTGAAAGCTTTACTTACAAAAAAGGAAATAAATTTAATAGAGTAAAAGAGATTCATTATGTCAAAAAAAAATTTTTATGGAATGATTTTAATCATCTGCGAACAGAACGATCCTATGCAAAAAAATGAACTATTTGAAATTTTCATTACTTATGTTTACATTTTATCAAGATGCCAGTTTGATCAAAGCTACTCAAGTTTGTTGACAGCTTGAGCCTGGCGTAACTGTATAAGGTTGAGCCGAGAAAATTTAAATCAAATTTATGCAAATCTATAAAATCTAGAATTTAAAATCAAATTGAGGAAATTAATTGGGAAAGATTTTAAGATTTGAAGAAAATCGTGTATATAGAATTAATTTATTAAATTGGTCTAAATGAGAATTTAAAAGACCTTGATTCATTTCATGAATTTCGAAAAAATATGCTCATATATGTTCAAATACTTAAATTCACCCTTTTTCTTCGACAAAAAATGCAAAAAAGAGGACGAAATTTTTTACAAAAATAAAACTGATACTCGATTCATAAATAGTTCTACAATGCATAATAAAAACTATAATGAAAGTTTATAAAAATAAAAAATTAATTTGTCTATTTATCACAAAAATTATAGAAATGTAGATATTTCCCGAGAAAATTTAATATAATCAGGTATTTGCATGCTAAATATATGAATCAATGAATAAATCAATAAGCGAATTGATTCAATTTACAATTATAGATGTAAAAAAAACGATTGTACTAATTAGTTATCCAACCACATTTTGTCATAAAATTTAACATTTTTTTATATGTAACTTTGTCCACATTCTCTAAAACAGATTTACCAATACTTGAATTTTTACTCTTCTTTTGTACATGTTCCTATCATATAAAAAAAAATTTAATTTAATTTATTATAATATGATTCAAAGAATTTTACTTTAGAATTATTCTTAAAAAACTTACTTTAAGTATTGAAGTTTTCAGATTGAGATATTGCGAAGGTCTTAATTTGATAGTGTTGCAAAATTTTTTCTCTTGGTCAGACAGTAATCTGGTTGATGGCATCGAATATACATCAAATATTTTATCTTTGGATTTATTCACTATATCATGATTGTTAAATGATTTTTTAACATTTCCAAATTCATCTTCCGATTCTATGCTCATCTGATGTTCGCTTCTTATAAATTCATCTTTTATTTTCATTTGTGTTTGATTTATACTTGATTCGTCGGTGTTTGATTTTTTGCCTGTCGGGGAGTATGTAGATTTTGGAGCAAAGCCAGTATCTTCCATTGAGTTCATCTAAAAACTAGAGTATGATTAATCATATTGAAAGAAAATTAATAAAAATAACTAAAAATACATAATATATTTGATGTTTATTTGAAAATACCTTTGTATCTTTTTTTTTTTCTTTTTTCGGTGATTTGCCATCATTTATTTTATTCAAATTTTGCTTCCGTATTTTAATCAAATCTTTTAATCGCTGTTTTAATTCATATTCTTTATATAAATTATCAATAAGTAATTTCTGTTCTTCCCTACTCTGAAACTGACTTAGGAGGCGCATTTTACGTTCAATTTTATCTTTATCACACATGAAATCTAAACTAAATTCTTTACCATCTTTAAAAGATGATATTTGTTTATTATTTTTCTTATTTGTGAAGCCATTACTTAATTCTTCTTTAGCTTCTTCTTCTTGCTTGTTAAAAAATAAATTTACAAGGTCATATTCACGTGCAATGGCTTTTCTTCGAAAACGTTCTTTCAATTTCTGCTTATAAACATCAACATGAATTGCTTTCAATTCTTTATCGATTTCGTCATCTTCAGGTGATATTGTTAAATAGGAGACTACGCTTTCAGCTTCGTTATCAAATTCACGCTCAAAATCATCACGTTTGGCCATGTAACCGAGTTGTTGTTGTTGATATGGTGGAATAGAATTATCTGATGAACAGGTAAATGGAGTGGTTGGTCTCTCATTTTCACAAGTGTGATCTTTGATTTCGAGTTTTGTATTTCTCATTACATCCCAAGTATATTTACCAATATTACCGTATACAAAATAATTACAAAAATGCTCTTTCACCTCTTCCGGCGAATAATTACCAACAAAAGCCGATACATCATTCCAATTACCAAAGCCATATAATTCGACTGCTTCTAACAAAGCCATTTCTTCAATTGCTTTCCATTTAGATATTGAGTCGAAAATCGAAAATGTACCACAATCCTATTGTGAGAAATAAATTCATGTATGTTTTGATAAGTTTTTATACTTAAATTTAAATAATAAACATACTATCAGTTGGTATTTGTGTTTACTTTTGTGTTTTCCGATTTCGGCTCCAGACGAGAAACACTTAGATTTTATTGATTAGTGAAGATAATTGGAAAAAAAATCTATAAAAATACCTTCAAACAAAGATCAAAATCCAGACATTCTCCGCATTTCACTCTAACTTTTTTGATATCTTCATCACAGTAATTACAATGATAATTGGCTTTTTCATGTTTTGAAAAAAAAGAAGATCAATTAAGAATTTGAAAAAAAAGTATAAAACATCATTTGTGATGATTTTTATAAAATATTTTTATATACAATAAAGATTTGATAAAAATATATTACCTGTCATTTCGAAAATCTATTTAATGATAATTGAGAAATTTACATAATTCCTAATGAACTAAAAAACAATATATAACTTTTATTTCAGTGGTTGTTGAAAAATTGTTTGTTTAAATTAAATTTGACTAATGATCTAAAGATAATAATTCTTGATTTCGAAATAAGAACCCAGCAATAAGATGAAAATCTTATTTCGAAATGTTCTAAATATATTGTCTTTTTTTGTTTATAAAACACTTATTTTTACGAATATTTGCTGTAAAAATAAAAATTTTGTTTCACCATTCAAATAACATTTTATCCATGCTTAATGCTTTTGTTAATAAAGTCGAATACTTTTTATCAATAATATTGTTATCATATTTTAAAAATTACATTGACCATAATACAAAATAATTATAAAGGTATATTTTGGCATTTTTTTTTTGAAATTTTATTTCGAAATTAGTGTTAATATATTTTTTTTAAAGCGCAGAATATCAAATTTTTGACGCTTATAATAATATTATGAAAATGAACGCCAATTTGTCCGATGAAATAAAACAAATTAAAGAATTGTTTTCAGTTTATAATCGATTAGCGGAAACGTGTTTCAATGATTGTGTATTTGATTTCACCACACGTGCAATTACCGATAAAGAGAATCGCTGTACGGACATTTGTTTCGACAAAAGTTTGAGAATGAATGCCAGAATAAGCCAACGATTTCAAGAGTATCAATTAATAAAAGTAGAAAAATCGCAACAAGAAGAAACGAAATCTAAATGATTAGCCGTGTTTATAAATCTTTTTTATACGTTTGTGTAATAATTGCATTCTTTTAGGTAAATTATTGATAAAAATAATTAAAATCTTTTGAAGATAATATAATCATTTAATTACTAAGTTTTTTAATCTATTTTACATTTCTATACATTCAAATAAATTTAATTTTTGACTTAGCACATTAATTATCATATGGACTCAATATTCCATTTCTCACTGCATAAGCATGATAAATCCATCTATTTTCATTTCTTAGTGTGTTTCCGCGATCTTTAATCGCATTATTTTCAAGTATCGATTTTTTCAATGGTGCATAGGTTTTATCATCATCATATGGAATACCCAATTCCTTATCGCTAAAACGAAGATTATCATAGCTGAAACCATGTAAATCAGCGATTTTGTACTCTTCCCAATTCATGTATATGTTAATAAAAAAACATACCGTAAAAAAAGCCACTGAACCACAACATAACCACCAATCCGATCTAAGTTGTCTATCACCTATGTTACGATATAGTAGGCTGTTTTTTGTAAGTTAGAAATTTTATTGTGTAAGTTTTTTATATATTTGATTTACTCGAATAATTCAAAGTCAATTAGAAATTAAAAATTGTATAAACACGTACCGCTCATCAACAAAAGGGTCATCCCACTTAAATCGTTTCAATTGAGTGATGAGTTTGATCTTTTTTGAAGCAAATAATGATCTATTATTAATTATTTGTTTTATTGAAAGTCGATTAATCAACATTTTGTTGAAATTAATCAATTTAGAGATTGAAATTTATAAATTTTTTTCTGTTATTTCTATTTATAAAAAAATAAGTCAAAATGTCTTCAAGTATAACAAGTGCGCATAAACACATGCGATAAAGTGACATCTATTGTTCAAATTTTTTCGTTTTTCTAAAACTTGTAATAAGTTTAATTTCTCGTAAATCAATGTTCAGTTTCGCTTAAATTATGATCAGATTTTCTATCAGATCGAAAAAGATATTTTAAACCTTTCTTCGATTTATAATCCAATTTATCTATTTCGTTTATCTTACAAGGATAATTGTCTCCCCACTTACAAGCTCTCGCACAGTCATAGGTATTTCTGAATAAATAAGTGTAAAATTAAAAAAAAAATTATTTTTTTTGTCTTGTTTTAAGCAATCAAAAGAAAGAAATGATTACTAACTTATTATTTTTTCCTTTTGATACATAAAGATTTTCAATTTGTCCTGTTGGTGTGCATAATTTTAAATTGACAAGTCTGTTGGATTTATTTACTGATTGAACAACTCTTGGCCAAGACGGAAAATGACTATATGATTTAGGTTTTTTTCTGAATACAATGTATGAAAACCTTTCTTTTTGTAGTAAATATGAAGGTTGGCCATAACGAATCGGAAAAAATTTAACTTCAAAATTACAAAATACACCATATTCTTTGTTTAAACGTGGACATACATAGTGATGCGGACAGGGCGCCATTATATGCAGATTTGGATTAATAATAGTTTTATCGATAGCACTTTCTTCTTGTGGACTGTAAATCGCTACTGGGTCATAACCATTCATCTTTAATATAAAACTCCTTGCCTCTAATATAGAAGCAGTGCCTGCTTGATTACCATGCTCTATGAATACTAAAATATCATTTGTCTTATGCCAAAGATTTTCAATTATATTAATTCGAGAATTAACATTTGGCAATTCTTTCAATGTGAATGCACATATAACTAGGTCATAAGTCGTGTCACGGCCAACAGGTAAAAATTGTTTATAAAATACATTATTAAAAATTGGTGGATTTTTTTCATTACCGTTTTTAAGTATAAGTTCACAGAGATCAATCATCTCTTTTGATTTTTCAATATTAATATGTTCATGTATAGATGCTGGCCACATTTCATTTGCAGCATGCATGGTTGTACCCAACCCCGAACCGAAATCAAAAAGAGTTTTTGGCTTAAATTCAGGATCAATATGCTTTATTTCGTTGAATACAAATCGTGTAGATATTAAATTAGGTACGAGACGAGAAGCTAGGTAAACCACTGATTGATATTCATTCCACTCATATTCTTTCCAACTAAATATCTTTTTTCGCACACTGTTTTCGATTTTTTTGTTACGTTCAATCAATATCTTTAACTTTTGGTCCTCAGTCAATTCTTCATATTGTTCAATGTTTGATTTTTCTCTTGCAACGAATTTCGCTTCAATTTCTTTAGTAAAAAGATGAATCTCTTTTTCTTCAGGTGGCAGCTGAGAATGATAAATACGATTGATCATCTCATGAACATCATGTTTGAATTGAGATGTCTTTTTCTCTAAATAATTAATAATTCTTTGAATAAACCAAACTGAATTATAAACTTTAGCACTTACCTTGAATGAGTTTTTCAACAGTTATTTCTAGGTAAGCAGGTATTGTTTGTGCGACTTTAGGTCGAAACGGTTTCACCCTTTTGTAATGTATTCCTTTTTTGATTGCACTATCGATTTCGGGATCTAATTCGGGTAATTTGATTGTTGTTGACTAATGATATCAATTAATTATAAGGCAAAAAATCAATATAATTGTACCTACCAAGTTTGATTTAATTTCAAGAAGAAAAATTTCTAGTTTAAATAGATAGTGATTTGATATCTTAGATAATTTCAAATTTTTGACTAGCATTTTGATTGATACAATTTTTTAACATCTTTTTTGAATGATACGCATGTGGTCTTGTTATTATTTTAAGTTTTTTTCAAAATGCATTAAAAACTCCTGCATACTGTTAATACATTTTTTTTTAAAGTAACGCAGATATGAAGTAATGCTAAAAAGGCGGTAATTTTTGAAATAAAAAATATCTTTCACGTGAAGTTTACTAATTGTAAAATATTTTCAACTTAAATAAAAAACTGGAAGAATATTAAAATTGTTGTACAAAATATTTTAAGAAGAAAAAAATTTCGTCATACAAATTGAATTCTTATATGTTGTTTTTTCCTGAATTTGAATATTTCAGCTAATAATAATATATACATATATTGTGTTTTAAAAAATTATTGATTTTGTTCATTAGACATTGTATAAATCATCAATTGTAATGTAAATAAAATCAAAAATAATATGTAGCAATAAAAAATTTTTAATCTGATAATTAATTAATTTAGATGAAAAAAAAATCTAATCTCTCTTTCCATTTACAAATTGAGTTTTTTTGAAAAAATCATTAACATTTTTAAATGTGTGTAAAAAATCATATATGATTGAAACTGAACTTTTCTAATTTCAAGATTTTATATATACAGGTTCATGAAAAGTATATAGCTTCAAACGTATTCAAGATTTTGTATTACCAAAATTTTTTTCTAAAAATCATTGATATGATTTCTTTGTAATATATTGAAAATTAAAAAAAAAATTCAATTATCTGATTCAATAGTTTGAGTTCAATTCATCATGAAATTCCAAAATTTTAATTATTATAATTTCAATATTAAAAACGTTTTTTTTTATGAATTTTTAATCTATTTATTTATGAATTGTACAAATGCAGTCTCTTATACAGATAAATTTTCTTGAAATTTTAAAGAATCGAATCAAAAATCTCTGAAAGTAATAAAATTTTTAATTTCAAAATCTTTAATTTGTATATAAAAATTTGCAAACTAAAAAAAAATTCATAAGCTTATTTTTTTTCGAAAAAAAATCAATTTTTTTTATAATTTTTTTTTTTCGACGCATCTGACACTAGAAATTGAAAGTTTTAGAATTCATTTACATTGAAATGTCTTTGTTGTTCTTCTTATCGTGAATTTTTCAGAAATTTAGCTTCGAATTTGGCTTGAAAAATGTCTTATTTTGTTTGTTTTATTTAATTAAACTAACAAACCTTTTAAGAATACTCAAAATTTTTGATAAAAATGAATTCGTTGAAGGATATGTCTCATATGCATATAAAAATTGGATCACAAAATGAATCGCAATTCATGCGAATTTTATTCAAAATTTTAAAATACATGTTTAATTTTCTGAATTTGTCGGCTTTGATGATCACAAGTTGGTGTCTTTTCGGACCAAATGAAATTATTGCTTGGAAATATGAAAATTCATTGTTAATTTTAGGTAGTAAATAAATCAAGTAAATACATTATCATATAAATTAATTGTTTTATTTAAAATTTTTTAGGTTTAATGTTTAGTATGGTATTATGTTTCGTAGCTTTATATGGTGCAATGAAAAAAGAATGTTATTTGATACTAACTTATAATCTATTTATAACAGCAATTTACTTGATATCTTTTTATTATCAATGGAGGCCACTTTTAGAATTGCTTTGTTTCGGTTTATACATTGCATTAAGTTTCTTGTTTAGCTATCTTATTTATTTACGATATCCAGTTGTAATCAATTGATCAAAATGTATATTTACATGTATAATATTTAGTATATTAGTATATCTTTAATTTATTATAAAAATTGAGTTCATAGTATCATATATTCAAATTTTTTTATCCAAAAATTTTAAATTTTAACAATTATATAGTAAGAAATTCTTATACAAAAATTAATTGAACTGTTTAATCATTTGATTTAAAATATTTTAATAAAAATTCTTAAAGAAAAAATACAAATCGAAATTTCGATTAATCAAAATATTTATTGATAAAAAAAAACATCTTTCCAATGAAATGACAATTAAAATTCTTAATAAATAATTCTTTTTTACATAATTCAGTTAGATAAATTGGGTGATTAAGAGATAAATTTAGTGAACAATTTACACAAAAAATACCGTCAAAAATCTAATATAAAATCTCTATTAAAAAATTTGTACAAAAATAAGGATAAAATAATGGCTCAGGATAGCAAATAATTGATAACTAAATAATTGGAATATTCATTTTTTTTGTGATGAAATTGATTGAGAATGCATTGAATTGATTGATTTTTTATCTAAAGGTTTCCTTCGAAAGGGAATTTATTTTAATTTACTTTTATATTTTATTATTTTTTTTATCGAATTTCTCAATTGCAGATTATGAGTTTAAATGTCACTTTGGATGTTTTGAAGTTTTTCATTTTTTTTATACAATTATTTTTATTATAGAACAAAATTATGTGACAAAAGTACAGATGAAAATAATAAGTTCAATTCATAAAATTCGAAAGATGTCAAACATGAAAAGATGATTTCAATTAAAAAAAAAAAAAAAGAACAAAGAGTCAGTAAATTTTTTTTAGGATTCGATATATTTAAAATTTCAAACTTAGGATAGCAGATCGAATTTATTAACATTATATTTAAATTAAAATTTTAAATTCTAAATTCCCAAACAATTGCATGGGCATGGGCAGACTGGAAGCTAGGCTTCGATTGATTAAATTGTTTGAAACCATTACCACCGGTAATGAGTAGTGCTGTCTTCAAATTACTAGATGATTCATTGTTATAATAATTTGAATTCAAAAGTGTCGCGTTTGCTTGATTATTTGCCATTTGCGAACCAAAATTTACATTGCTTTCATAAATACTATTTGAATCTACCGTGGCATTGTTATTATTCACACTACCCGGTCTTCCATTACTATTTGTAGATTGAGCTCGTAGATTATTGTTACTATTACTTATTGTGTTGTTATTGTAATTGTTAGCATTTGGATTCAAATTATTGTTTAGTTGTGCTGATTGTGCACTCCTTGGACGCTTTGGTTCATAGATGTTTTGCGCAGAATTATTGCCTGTTGTCGATCTGCTGTTGATTGAATCGGCCTTATTCACGCAATCTTGTCCACCTAATGGATTTTGCGAAATTGCTGTTGCTTGTTGTTGTTGATTTATTGCACCTAAGTTCTGTCGTACGCCATCATGATAGATTGCACTTGAAGATGCTGATTCGGATGTTGAGTCATCGGATATTGTCATATTATTGAAATCCCAGGCCATACGATTAGTGACTTGATTTGAAGTACCGTTCAACTTTTGCTGTTGCATTTGAATTTGGTGATGAATATTATTGTTTGACATCTGTTGACCATTTGGATTTGTCGCACTCATTGTTGAATTACTACCACCTGTTAAACTAGTAGCTATTGCAGTAGATGCTGTACTTGCTGTTGTTGATCTAGGCTCACTTATATAATCATCAACTTTCATTAAATCAGCATATAAACCATAAATAGATTCGGCTTCGGCACTTTTACTCTCAAATGAATTTCGTCTTGATTTACTTGCATTACGAATTGAGCATTTATTTGTATTTGATTGAGGTGCTGCAGCAGGTGTCAAGCTTAATAAAATTGTGACTGGTCCTAAATGACGGTGCAAGCTAACATTCAAACAACCGGAAACCAATGGTACACCTTAATTTAAAAAATAAAAAATTTTTTTATAAAATAAATGTAAAAGTAAGAGTATTTTCTTACCTTGAAGGCGCGGTAAAGTGAGCGTAACAATTATGCCTACAGATGTACCAATCCAAAGGAGACCACGTGTAGCCAACATAGATGTGACGTTAATTGGTGCGTCTTCATTTAGAACCCTTTTTACATTTGATGCAACATTGATGTCTTGTAGAAGCTTAAAACTTTCTGCATGATAGAGTTTAATTATGGATGAATCGGTTAAACTGACCCAAAGTCCAATACCACAATGTGCGAGTAAATTAGGACGTTGTTCATTCAAAATATCACAGTCTTCATTATTATTTAATTGATCAGAATTCAAATCGGTTGAGTTTGAATTGCTAGATGCTTTCCTTAGGAGATGATCTTGTTTAGATGATGTATTATGAGAATTGTTCAAGGTATAAGATCTTTCAACTTGTTGATTTTCATTTATAACCCAGATCTTATCGCCAGAACATGCAAATACTTCGTTGTTAATTTGTAGCAAACAAGTAACAGGTTGTTGCGACAGAGTAATTATAATTGGCTCTTCTTTATAATCAGTAACATCAAACAAAGTTAGAACACCTGTTTTCAACCCAACATATACATATTTACCAACATGTTTCATACAAACTACTTCACCCGCAACTTCCAAAGTCGCTAATTGTTCCCATTTACTTGGTGAATTAGCGTCAATAACGATTACTCTACCTTGTTTTAAACCAATCCAAACTGAATAGCAATCTACGTGCTCTAGGCAAGTTACATGACTATCACATAATTCATATGAATGTATTAGATTCACATCATCTCCATTAGTTGCTAATGCACCTAAATTTGTGAATTTCAATTATATTAATTGCTGGAATATTTTTAATCAAACAAATCTTAGTAACCCACCTAACTGAGAACCACTTTGATTAACATTACAAATCCAAAGAACGCCTCCATTATTAAGTTGATGATTGCTATAGAATGGAAGAATTGGTTGAGCCGGATTTGATGGATTAAGTGTTTGAATTGAATTTGATGGTTGATATGGTTTATAAAACAAAGCACAAGTGAGTTGACTTGTATCAGTTGTTGCAAATATTGCCAAAGATTTAACAAATAATGGCACACGTTGTTGTGTCATTCCATTTAAATTTACATTTGAATTTGATAGGTTTTCATTAACAATATGAAATTTGCTGTTATGAAAAACAAATAAATAGATTGAATGTCTAATAAAAAAAAAAAAAAAATTAAAATATTTTTTCATGACTAACCAACTATCCTGTAATCCGGACCAATTTTGACCAACATCCCATGCTGGATTATTATCACGGTCTAAGGCCAATTTAGCTATTCGAACATCAGTTAACCAATCTTTCTTGATTTCTGGATCGGACATTTGAACACAAATTAGATCTTTATAGTTCTTGGAACGTATACGCAATTGAAAACAACTACGATCAATTAGAGTAATTTGAGCATCTTCACAAAAAAAAAAAAATTTTAGATAAAAAAGCAAACATAAAATTTAAATTTAAACAAAGTTTTACCTTTACGTCTAACTTCATTTCTTATCTCGTGGGCAATTTGTTCAGTCAATTCGACTGAAAGACCATTATAATGAAATCGCAATGAACAAATAAGATTACTAATTCGAGATATTGTCTCTAAATCATGTAATAAATTATTTAAATCACAATACATTCTTTGCACTGTACAATGTTGAGGTGAATTAGAATTTAAGGTTGAATCTAAGTGAAAGATTTGAAGACCAAAATAAATATGAAAATTATTTGTCAATTTAAAAGTATTAATAAGTTACCTTTAATTCTTAGAACAGAATTGGCTAATAAATTATTGGTTGCTGGAGTAACATCATCTATAACATCCACATCAGTTAAATTAACAGCAAATTTGAGACGATTACTTGGTATCGATACACAGACTAACATATCATTAAGAAGATATAATTTTCTACATTTAGATTTTAGAACTAGATTTGTTGATGCATCTAAATCAAGCACATAAACATCATCCATACGTAATAGATATCGATTACTACTTGATGTTGTCGAATTGCTTAGATAATCTTTGAGCAATTGTTTTACAGCGAAATGACGCTCTGAGTCGCGTTTACGTTCATTAAGTCGATCAGCAAGTGACTCTAATTGCGTGAGTGCTAACTGTAGAGTCATACGGTCATGATGATCTGCAGGCGTGTGTTTAAGTAGATCATCTAAAAGTAGAATAAATTGTGGGAAACGTTGAACTGGTTTCACCATTAAACCAAAAAAACTTAAACGATCTGGACTAGATGCCGTTCTTTCCTGAAGAAATTGAGCAAATTGTGATTTTGATTTTGAAGCTTTTCTTAATGTTTCCATTGCGTTCGTGAAATTATTTATAAATTGTGAATAGATTTCTAAGACCATATATTTAGAAAACGAAGTAATAAATACTTCGCCAATTTGTTCTTTTTTATCCCATTGTCTAACACATTGATTTAATGCGATACCGAAGAGTGAATGACATTGAAGAATCTGTTCTAACCGATAAAAAATAATCGAGATCTTATTTTGACTTAGTATTGGTGGCGACGCTTCTTCAAGTGGTTTTTTAAAATCATTAATTAATCGTTGTAATGAGTTTATATACGAATTTTCCGATTCCACAATACTTCCCACAATCATTCGACGTTTTAGTTGTTCTGACGTTAAATTGAGATGGGCAGGCAATTCAGGCAAACAAATAGGTTGCCTCTGTTTTTTATTCATTGTTGCTAAAGCTTGATGATTATCATTTTGTTTTATCTCAAAATATGCATTTTCATCTAAATCGGTATGACTATTACTATTACTATTAGTTGATGGTGAATTCTTTTTACGAGTTGAGAACCACCGAGTAAATGAAGATGATGTTGCTGAAGACAAACCACGTTTTGATCCACCTTTTTTCTTCCAGCTTTGCAGACTTAATGTATCAGCATACTGAGCTCTCAACGAACTTAACGACATAAAATCGACCTCTTCGTAGATATTTTCATCATTTTTCGCTGATTTGTGTTGTTGCTGTTGATTGAGTTGCTGTTGTTGCAGTAGAAGTTGATTAAATTGGGCGTTTTGAGTTTGATTCGTGCTTGGATCATCGTACATTAAATACACGGGTTCTTTATAAAGATGTGGATTTGAATGCAAAGGTGGCTTATTATTAGAATTATTAGCAAATTGATGATTTGATTGCAAATGAGTTTGTTGTTGCGGCATTTGTTGATGAATATTAGAGGGATGATGAAGTTTAGTAGATGGTTGTTGTAATGTTCTACCATAGTCGCTTACGTTTGTTATCAAAAGATTTGTTCCATTCATTTGTTGTTGATTGGGTTGTTGTGAACCGCTATTACTGTACGACTGGGAAATTTGATTATTATTAATTTGCTGTTGTTGCTGTTGTTGTTGTTGTTGTTGTTGTTGTTGTTGTTGTTGTTGTAACATTAACTGGTGCATTTGAATCATATTATTAAATTGATTACCATTCGCTTGATTTGAACTATTGTTGTTGTTTGATGAACTATTGTTGTTAGTGCTTGCATTCGACGATACCGTATTGCCGTTCATCAACATTGTCTCGAAATCTAGATTCAAATTTTCGAGCATTAGTTCTTGTCTCTGTTGTAATCTATCGAATTCATTTGAAGTTGCATCTAAACTTAGCATAATTGCTTCCGATTTTCGCCGATCACAAATCGAATTATTATCGACTGACTGTTGCTGTTGAATGAGTAAATTTGTCGTGTTAGGATTCGTTGGAGAGTTAATTAAAATACCTGTATCTGCGATACTTGATCTATTAGTTGTTTTAAAATTATTCGTTGCATTTAATTGACTACTTAGATTACTACTCAAACTAGTACTATTTGTCAAATTTGAAGTTGGTGAAGTTGGTGATGATAGAAGATGAGAAATTTGTGATGCAGCAACTGCCGCTTGAACAGCTGAATTTGACGTATTATTAGCTAAATAGTTATTTGTTTGGTTTGTACTGCTGCTATTGATTACAGCAGCTGGTTTGGCAATTACTCGGTCCGAGGGTATTTTTATATTTTTAGGCAAATTAAATGATTCGTAATTGTTTGGTTGCTGCTTTTTCTTTAATAGTGGACTAACTCCATTAGTCAGAAGATGCAAGGATTTTTGGTAGATTCCTTTTGAAACAATTGATGTTTTGGCTACGTTTAGATAATCTTTTGATTTGTTAGGGTTTGTGCTATTCGCAGTTGAGCCACTATTTGAGAAAAGCGGACTTTGATAACCAGATGAAAGTTGCTGAAATTGCTGTTTACGCTGAACAAATGTTGATCGGGGTAAGCTATCGGATACTCTTGTATCTGGTTCTATGTTAAGAAGTGGATTTGCAAATGATGCTGGAACAGCTAAAATTTAATATAATTAATAATTTTAATTAATTTATTGTGCTTTATAAAAAAAAAAACATAAATAATTCTTATAAAATGCTAAATTTCTTAAATTTAATTTCTAGACAAATATCTTTATTCTGTAATCAAAAACTGAACAAGATTTTTTTTTTAAAATTCACACATAAAATTTAAAAATTAATAAATTCAACATCAAATAAAAAAAATTTTCGATTTTTAATTCTTGAAATTCAGTAGAAAAAAAAATTTTATTATAATTGTGAGTTAATTAGTTGAGGAACATAGCTAAAGATGCAAAAAATTTGTAAAAAATTGCAAATTGAATTTCAAATTAAAATTTTCAATTAAATTATTACTAAAGTGCCATTGAAGTTTTCAAATCTTTTCGATTGTATATCTATTCTTAAATGACCATTTTTATGAAAAGTTGAAATTGAATCATTAAATTAATCATCAAATGTAGAATATAAACAGATTAAGAAGTAAGTGAAAGTGAGTCTAAAGTAAATTTCTAAAACTATTACTTAAATTTTAATTATGTGACCGAGACAAAATAATATGCTTGTTTTCATCAGGTTCCTTATTTAAAAATCGACTATAAACGTATAAAGTTAGTTTAAAGATAAAAACCTAAATAATAACACCTTGTATGAAATTTTCCAAAAATATTTTAACGTTTTTGGAATATTTTTCATACTAAAATTATCATTCAGAATATTTCAACTAAAAAATTAAGAAATACGAAAAAGCAAATTAAATGGATAAATTTTTTTATTTCATACACGACTCATGTTTATTGTTATAAAATAGTATTACAATTTTTTCTTTCAAACAATTGATATTCGAAATATTCGGTTTTGTTAAGAGAATTACAAAATCAACATAATACATATTCATTATCCACCTTTCTTGAAACAAAATGTTTTATTAGAACTAGGTCATAAATATAGATACTCGAAATTTCATCCCTCCTCAAAAGGATCTTAATGGCATCTTCGTTTCATATATAATTACGTTTCATAATGGATTTGAGATTTAATATAAGAATTTAAGCGAAACCAATAGACAGTTTAAAAACTGTTTGAACAGGTGAGTACACAACTTTCGAATCATTTTATATTCAAATCTTTATTCAAATTCTAAAATTTAAATCAAATTTAATTGAATATATTTTATCTAAGCAGATCAAGTAGATTTTTATTGTTATGTTTTTATATCTATATAAATAAATAAAAAATGTGAAGAATTCAATTCAAAATAATCAATCCACACTGCTGTTAAAGTCTATAAAATTTTTTTTTGATTGTGATCAATTGAATTTTAATTGATTTTATCTGAATTTGCGTTCAAGTTTCAACTTAAAAATTCAAAATTCAACACAAAAACCTAATAAGATTTTTATGACAATCAATTAACTTGTTCACTTTATTTTTCAATTTAAACTTAATTTTAATAAAAATATTTTTCAAAAAATTAAAATTATTGAATGGATTGATTATTCATGTTGTCAAGTTGAAGATCTGCATGAATAAAAATTAAATTCTAGTATTTTTATAATTTATTACTCATTTATATAATTAATTTCCAACATTTTGAAATTGAAAAATAACTAAAGAGTTTAATTATTAAAGTATGAATAAAAACATAATTCAAATTTGAATTTTTGACAAATAAGTAAAAAATAATTGCACCAATTTATATGAATGACCAATCATGAGAAATCTGGGATGTGTTGCTTTTAAAATATTCAAGCTATTAAAAAAATTTTAATTGATTTTATAATCTTATTTAATTTGATATCTAAAATAAATTTAAAAATTTTTTAAATTTATTTTTGTGAAATATAAATTAGTATCAGAATTATTTTTTTAAACATAAATTTGAAACAATTTCGATTTTGGAAATAATTTAGAAAGTTTGATTTAACAAATTTTAAAAATAAAAAAAATTTATTGGTTCGAACTCATCTTAATTATTCCTACAATTTCGTTTTTTATTGCCTACTATAACATTTAATTTAAGATTATTTAAAAAAAAAAAAAATTATCTGAAGTTTCAAGCAAAAAGGTTTATGAATGATTATGTATAGACTTAACATATTTGCAAACTTTTATTCATTCTTTTAACTTTTCATATGAATTTGTCAATGTGGAAGTATTTTTCTTATTTTTGAAATAAACTTTTAATCTGAAAACATTCGGATAATAATGATCTAATATACTCGAAAGACATGCTCATTCAATAATTAAGAATTTCACATTTTTTTCAAATATTTTCGAAATTTTTGAGTGTTAATTTTTTGAGTACAAAAATTGAACAAAAAATATCCATAAAAAAAGTAAATGCCAAAATTTTAAAAGTATACATAAATTTTTCAATCATCTGTAAATTGTTGCCATGAATGATAGAAAATTCTTCTAAATAAAAAAAAAATATACAGCACACAACTAAGAAAGAGAATCATTATTTCAAAAGTTATAAAGGTTTCAAAATAAACTGTCAATAGGTAGTTCACGATAAAAAGAACACTAAAAAACTAAAAATTTTTTAAACAAAGTTGGAAGTATAATTTGTTTATTTTTTTTGAAATAATAGATTATAATCTTAGGAAATAATGTCTCGTTCAGTGTATAAGAGTAGATGTATAATAATATGTTCAAATAAGATATGAATATCTATATAAATAATACCATTCAATGGTACACATTTTACGGATTTTTTTTAAAAATCAAATGTAATTTGAAAAATTAAATAAATTAAAAAGTGTATTATTATTTAAAAGTTCTTAAGTGAAAAATTGAGAATAAAATCAGATGTTGAATTGAAAAAGAAAATTAATTTAGGTTACATGCAATTTTTTCTCAAATTTCAGTCAATTTCAAAATTCTATATAGAACTTATGCTATGAAAGAAGTTGGAATTCAAAAATTTTTTGATAATCAAGATGCAAATTCCTAAT
>BLXL01010209.1:0-20797 GCA_023170135.1 Acarapis woodi
GAATTTTTTCCTAGCTGGAATCAAAAATTTACTAATTTTTTTTATCAATTTGAATACTTATTAAAATATAGCAATAGCGTTCATATAAGAACGCTTTGTTGTATGTAGTTGGCAAATTTAATGAACTAATGTCATGTTATAGTTAATATTATGCTATATATTTTTTATAAATATATATCACAAATGAAAAATCATCGATTCGATATGAAACTGAATTGTTTGAAATTAATTTTGTAAAAGACAATAAAAGTTTTTGCCTTAAGACTTTACTTTTTAGTGAAAACTCCCTAATTTTGTTGAAGGAAAAATAAATTTTAGCATAAAAATTATGAAAATTCACTAATTTTGCTCTCAATATTCACTTAAATCAAGTTTTTTTTACTTTTTTTAGATAGATTTAATTAATTCATTTCTTATCTACCTGAGCCACAAATATTTAATAGATATCACTTTATTTTCAATTACACAGTAAGTTAAATTATAGACAAAAATATATATGCTTCAAGAAATTGTGTTAATTTATACAAATTAGCTTGCAAAGCATATTTGAATTTGTAATCTTCAAGTATTATATAGATCAATGGGTGCATTGTTTTCTTATTTTTTCATAAAAATTTACATTGTTTATTCAAATAAAATAATATTTTGATGATTAAGAAATAATTTTTGANNAAATTTGCCAACTACATACAACAAAGCGTTCTTATATGAACGCTATTGCTATATTTTAATAAGTATTCAAATTGATAAAAAAAATTAATTTTTGATTCCAGCTAGGAAAAAATTCTTTTAAATCATTCTTATTTTAGTTTCTTTAATATGTACTTTGATAAGTAAAGTTTTAATAAATATTTTCGGGAAAAAGCTTTCAATCAATTAAACACTTTTTAGATGTAAAATTGCACACCTTTTATTACACAAAAAATTTACAACCTTGCTCTGTAATAGAGATAGAGGTAGCATAGCGATTCATAAATGAGAGGGAAAGGAAAATTAGAGCAATCATTTCATTAATACATCAATTTTTTGACAACAAAACTTTTTACTTTTTACTTTGATCGACTGAAAAAGTGCTTTCTCAAAAAATTAGGATGCTATTCAAAAATATGTTAATACTTTGTTGCTTTCTTAAAAATAATGATCGCATTTATTTATATAGTCTTCACAACTTCCGTTTTAAACTCTCCTTTTTTTCGTTTTGTTCAACAACAAGTGATTTTTTGTATATTTAAATCTGAACTTTTTTCTTTGCAATTATTATAAAATTTTTGTGTATATAAATTTTTCATTAATTATCAACAAATGATTGCATAAAACCCCCACTTGAACTTTGGATCAAATCAAGTTAGGAATTCGTGGATTAAAAATTGTAACTATGAAATTTTTAACAAAACTTAATTCGATTTTATTATCGTTTTTCCCTTTAAGATTTTTCGTTTTAAAATTATATAAAAAATTTTTTCTCACTCTATAAAGAATGAATAAAACAACATAAGCGCCAATGTTTATAAAGGCTATATTTTTACTTGTTAGTCATTTATGATTCTTCATAATCTTAAATTTAATGAGTGAAATTTTATAATCAAATAGTTTAAAAATTATTTAACGAAAAAATTTTATACTATTTAAGATTTTGCGAGCAAAAAAGGATAAAATCAACGAAAATGAAATAAAATATAAATAACTGAAAAAAAAACTGGATTAGGTTTTAAATTATTAAATTTAGATAATTGAAATAAAGAATTTATATAAATTTAAAAATCAAAAACATGTTTTAAAAACAAATTCGATCAAATATGCTTTTTTTTCTGTTGGGTAGCACATCTTTTTGACTATTTTACAGCAAAGAAATCACAAAATTATTTGTGAACTTCTCGCTGAACACATATGTTTTTTATTTCTGTAAAATAATTTAGTAACTCAAATTTCTCTAAAGCATTGTTATAGCTGTTTTGTTAGCGATTGAATGGTAGTTTGGCAAAATGCTTTTAAATTTTCGAATATTTTCTTTTCTTTATTTTAATTATGAATCTTAAAAATTATTATTTCTTGTTATTTTATTAAATGTGTATCAATGAAATAAAAAATATACATATTGAAAAAATAAATATAACGAAAAAAAAAATTTTTAACTATTTTTTTTCATTAAAAGTTTTGCTTAAAAATTTTATTCTTTTAAAAATTATATTTGATCCAAGATTGCTTTTTTACATTTTATATCAACTTCGACGTATATAAGTTTATTTTAAGTAATGATTTGAAAGCTCGTTTTTTTAATTTTATTTTTCAAAATATACGCTAGGCTTAAGTAATTTTTTTTACTTTATATGAATCTATTTTGAATAAGATATTCGATCATTAGATTCATTCAATATTTAGAATGCAGTTTTAGATTTGTATCTATTTTATTATTCCTCAGAACTATAATTTTCAATATATTTTAGCTATCAATATAGATAATTAAAATTAAGGTAATTTTGGTTCAAGCCCTCTTTATCATCCGCTATTTTAAGCCTAAGCAAATTAATTTTTATTTTCGCTCAATTTCAACAATAATTTAAAAAAATATTTCTACAAATTAATTTTTTTTCCATCTATTTAATGAATAAAAATAATCACAATGCCGATTATGTTTCAAGACAATTTTTCTTTAGTTTTTTTAAGCAAGTTAACAATTGTCTCATTTTATCTTAATATTATTTACTAAATAAAATAAAATATATGAAATCTTTATCAGAAAGAGTATATCTTTGTTGAGCTTATCTTCAAAAGAATAATTAATAATATAAAATATAAATAATTACTAATTTATTAATTAGTATTATTTAGCAATCACATGAATCATCTCATAAAGTGATCATTATATAGTGATTTGCAACTGATTTTTTCTATAAATTTTAATAGGTAAGAAAATTTTAAATATGTCAAATAAAAGCATTCAAAATATAATTATATAAATCATAGATAATTATTTCATTTTTTGCAATTCTATATATACTAATTAATAAACGAGGTAAGCTTATGTTGAGCTCACATACTTTCATTTTGTATAAGTTGCACTTTTTTACGGAAACAATTCAATCTTTCTATTTTTTTTCAAAAAATTCATTTTTTTAGCAATCAATGTTAATTCATACGAAATCGCCCCAATTCTCAATAACATCACAATTTGATAAGAAATTTAAAAGAAAGATTCTAATTTTTCGCAAAGAATTTTAAGTTTGAAGTAAGAACTTTTTTCTTATAGTAGAAGGTGTAAATTTTGCATTAATTAAATTTTCAAGTTCTAAATTTAAATCTAAAATATTAGATTATTGAATAAAATTTTCTCTTTTAATTTTCTTCAAAAAAAAAAAAATTAGTAAAACTTTTCATTTACGAAAAAAATTCGCTTTAAAATTCAGATAATAAAGAAAAAATTAGTGAAATAGTAAAAAATTTTTTATAACTATATGTGTGCATAAATTCGAATTTCACTTTCCATCAAAACAAATTTGCCAAGACGAATTATTCAATTTGAAATTATTTGAAATGAAATTTTATGATTTTATTTAAACACTTTAGGTTTCTTGCCTAGATGAAGATCCAATTTTCTAAATTTATAGAAATGGCTTCCATTTGACTATCCATCAAGATTTATTTAAAAATTAAGAATCTAAAATAAATCTAAATTTATGAGCTCAGGTAGTTAGGGACATTTTTTAACATAATAATAAATTTCTCAGGTAGCATCTGACTAGTACCTTTGAAAAAGAATTATTATGTCGGCTCAATTTACAACCTATGCTTCATTGACCATACTTGACGTTAAAAAAAAGTGTTCGAGATTTTTTTCATTTTCTTTATAAAAGCACATAATCAGATTGATTTATTTACACTTGAAAATACAATTGAAATCTTAATTATTAAATCAAACTCAAATATTTAAACAAATATGAGTGTTGGGTCAGCTTGTCAGATTGACTAATTTACGTTCATTTGATTTATCCTCTTAAACATTTTTCGAGGATTTTTATAAAAACTCCTTTAAATTGAAATATATGTTTCAATTTCAAAATCACACATTTAAGTGAAAATTCACAATTTTAATCGATCTAAAATTTTAGGATTAATAAATATTAATAAGCATAATACTATTCCGCATATTTTAAAGATTTTAACAGTTTACAGCAAAGTAGCTAGATGATTCGTTATTGAATCAGTTATATTTTAATAAAAAATTTTTTTTATAATCCAAACAAGTAAAAGATAAATTTTGTTAAAAATTATTGAAAGTTACCATAGTTTGCCAAAAGATAAAATAAAGTAATCAATAATTGTTTACTAGCATATAATTAGAATCACATTTAGAATAATTTGAATCGTAAAACGAAATAATTTTCAAATTTGAATTTGAAACCGTTTAGTTTATAATGAACAAAAATAATGATCGCAGGAAATTTTTTTTTAATTGCAAGTTGAATAATTTTAGAAAATCAATTACTTATAATACAAAAATATTTTTGTAAGCTTCCTAATTTCGAATTGAAAAAAAAAAAACAAAAAAAATTTAAAACCGGAAATTAGAAATAATAAAAGATTTCCAATAATTTCTTAATGTTCGAGTTTATTAATAATTTCAAATAATAAAGAAATTTGAGATAAAACTCATATCGGCATTATTTGTTTAATTCAAGAGTTTTTTTTATCAAATTTTAGGACATTCAAAATAGTAATTTAGCTATAATTCTACTGGATAAATCATTCTTTTATTAAATAAAATTTATAATAGAATAAATTGACGTCTGAATCAAATTTATATAAAAAAAAGTAAAAAATTTTTAATCTGCAAGATTTATTTTTAATTAATATCAAATTAGCTAAAAAATAATTATAAAATAATTCAAATTTATTAAATATATTAGATTTAATTACAAATTTTTCGAGATAAATTTAGAAAAAATGGTTCCATCTTTCATCTTAAAATTATCCTTTTTAGTATCTACATTAATAAATATATCTAATTTTAATAAGTTTTTTTAAATAATCCTAACTTATAAAATAGGATTGCAACGTGTTACATTAGATCTGATGGGCGTCGAACAATGGAATAAATTATTTTCAGAAATTAATTGTTTTGAGAAATTAAATGATGAACCAATTGATTGGCAATCTAACGAATTTTGTTCATTGTGCAAATCAACGAATTCGGAATTTTCAACGAATAATCAATCTTCGACAGGTAGCTCAGATTTTTCCCAACAAAATCAATTTTCGAATTTACCGAAATTATCAAATTCATCAAATTTACCAAATTTATCAACAAATTATTCCTTTAATTTATTAATTAATCAAAAAACTATATTCCCAACTAATCGAATTTCACTAAATATATGTGCATCATCAAATGTAGATTCATTGCTTTCAGATTTACCGAAAAATCAAGTGAAAAATTTAAGTAACAGTGCCTTTTCGCTCATTAATTTATCTACCATGACCACTACCCCATTGTCAATCATGACCAACACAAACAACTCAATTAACGATTCGGATCATTTGAACTCGATGAACACATTGATCTCAAACGAAAATATGGCTAATAAAAATGAATCCGATCATCAACCTGAAACTAAAATTGTAAGTCATTTTTTTACTACTTTATTCAATAATGATATATAAATTGATAATTTAATCACCCATATATTATTTTGGTTCATTATATATTTTATAAGTTAATGTTTTAAAAACATAGGTAGCAATAAAATTTTAAATTTCATTGTATCGAAATTATACGAAATTTTTTTGTAATTAAAAAACATAAAAAAAAAGACATTTGCATTAAAAATACGCCTCAATTCAAGAAATTAATTTACATTTATATATCATGATTTTCTAAGAGAGGTGTACGTTTAAATAGCTTGAAAAAGATTACTCTATAAAATTAATCTATAGATGATTCATTATATGAAACAACGAATATAATAGTGAAAAAAAAAAGCGCAGAATCCATAAATCGAGGTATAAACTAAAAGAAGAAAAAGATGAGATAAAAATTCAGATTTTTACCTGCAACATTATATATTTCAGCATTCGTATGTAAATCGGTTGTACAAAAATTTTTCATTCCATTTTTAAAAAGAATTCTAAGTTTTAGAGAGCAATTTTTGAGGTAGATTATTGTCTAGGCTCTCATTTTAAAAGAATACATTGGTACATCATATTTCGTTTCATTTATCTTACGATGTTTACCAAATCTATTTACAAAAAAGTGAATCATGTTGTTTGCCTAGTCGACTTATGAATCACAATGTTGAGTCCGTTCTGTTGGACTTTATAAGAACTATTTCTAATAAATCATACTTGAGTTAATGTATATTTGCTTTATTGATCTATGAGTCATTCTATTTTCGCTTTTATTATCATCAGTTTCAAAACTTCTCTTTGACAAAATTAAATCATTTATATATTCAATCTTTGTCGATATAGGTTCTTGACAAAATTAAGTTCTAAATTATTATTCATTTTTTTAAATAAACAAAAAAAATATCACATTAAAAGAGGCTCTTAAAAATTTGAGAAGTTTTCTTCAGTTCTATTAATCATTAACTTTATTTTAGGATTTTCTGAAAAAAACTAATTAAAAATAAATTTATAACATATAATTATTAAGTGTTTTATTACTCAAATTTTATCAATTTTCAATTTATTTAAATATGATAATTTTTGAAATTATCTGGACTTATTTCAAATTGTTAAAAATCAAATTTCAATGCTAGAAATCAGCTAATGAGGCGATTTTCGACTGCGCGTTAAGAGAAGAAGATTATTCAAAATTGTCAAACAATAAATCGTGTATGAATAGTGATCTAATTGAGCAGGATAATTCAAGTAACAAAAGTGATACATTGAGCAACGGATCAATTATTGAACAATCACAAGCAATGACCATAAGCGATTCAAAACCAAATCTAAATTTATTAAGCAATCTGTTATCATCGGACATGCTCACCTCGACATCATTACCAAGCACTAGTCTTTTTGAGAAACTCATAAGTCATATAAATCCTTCGACTAATGAGCAACCACTCGACCTGAGTTTGAGTTCGAAGAAAGAGTTTGATTTAAATGAATTAAGTCTTCTCTCTTCTATAAATTCTTCTATAAATGTAAACAGCGAATTGTTAACTAATAAAATTAAAAAGTAAGTTGTAATAAAATTTCTCTAATTGATCTTGCAATTCAATTTATCATATTCTGTATTTTTAATTTTTAATTGATTAAAAGTGTGAAAAAACATTCGTATACCAAAGAAGAGCTTAGTAAAGCATTAGATGATATACAGAGTGGCAGATTAGGTACTCGACGAGCGGCTACTTTGTACAAAATTCCAAGATCAACATTGCGTAACAAAATCCATAAGATGAACAATGTTGACAAGAAATCTAAACCAATTAATCAACTCATTACAAAATTAGATGATGGATTAATGATGAATGATTTAGATAGAAATGATGAATTAAAATTAACAAATGATCATTCACCCGTTAGTGATTCATTGAGAGAATTGCTTAAAAAGAATATATGCTCAAAGACAAATCAGTCATTGAACGTGCATGCATCAACAAGTGAAAATTTAGATTCATTTCAATCAAATTTAGAACTTCAACAATTATTAAACAATTTGAATGACATGAACAATCTTAATAATAATTTGATTAGTAATAATTTACTCGGTTTAAACGGACTAACAAACAACTACTCGGACACAATGAACAATACTAATCTCATCAACAATGCACTTACTTTTCAGCTTCTTAATCAGCCGAATTCTAATTTATTTAATCTTTTCAATCTAATACCTCTCATGAAACAAAATCTGAATAATAATCTAAACAACAAATTGGATGTGAATGAAAACTTGTTAAATGAGCACAATTTAAGCGAAAGTATAAATAGCGTTCTCTCAGGTAATAGCGATAGATCTAATGCTTTGAAAACAGGTGATCAACTTACTAATCATAATAATGATGAAGATTCAATAAGCACACTGAGTGATAAGCCAAGAGTTCAACTAATTAATGATTTGGAGCACCCAGTTGATGAACACAATACAGATGAATCAAATGTATCCTTAGCAGTCTTAGATGATCAAATGAATAATCATCTAGATTTAATCACAAGAAGAAGACAATCGGAAAATTTAAGTGAGAGTATAAATTCAAATAAAAGTTTAAATTTTAACACGAACCCACTTTTATTGAACACTCTTAATATGATAAATAATAACTTGAACAATCCATTAAACCAACTCAGTTTGGCTGGCCTGACTAGTAATTTGACAAATTTAACAACTTTGAACAATCATTTAAATAGTCTTGGTAATTTAAACAATCTTCAACTAAATTTACAACCAATATTGGAACAAACTAAACAAGGTCAAGAAACTTCGGGTATTCTTTATTTTAAGTATAAAAATAAAAAAATTTATAATATTAAAACTTAAATTCATTTGATAAGCAGGTAATGATATTCAGTCATCTTCTCCCAACACACCTTCAGTAGATATCGATCCTAATCGTAAAAGACCTAAACGTGGACGATATCGTAATTACAATAAACAGGATCTTGATTCAGCGGTTAAAGCAGTACAGAGGGGTGAAATGTCAGTACATAGAGCAGGTACACTTTTCTCTATACCTCATTCTACACTTGAATATAAGGTAAACTCATATTTTTGAAATGCTTTAATTGAAAACATCAACAATGATAATAATGATGATATTATTTTCGTTTAAATTTAAGGTGAAAGAACGACATTTATTAAGGCCCAGTAAAAGGCTAAAAAAACAACAAGAAGCGGCGGCTGCTCAAGTTGCAAATGGTCTTCAACAGCAAGCAAGTACAAGTAATAAAATTGAACCACAAAATAGTAGATCATGCTTAACGGAAAATGATACCAGTCCAGCTGAAAAATTAAAAAATCTTTTAGTAGGTAATCAAGAGCAAGATTTAACAAAATACAATTCTATAGAAGATATGCCGTCACTTCTCAAACAAACACTTTTTCAATCAACTTCGAATTCAATCTCTAGTAATTTACAACAGCAGTCAAATTTAAATACATCAAATTTACTCAAAAAATTGCAAGAACAAAAAGATTCGAATAATTTTTAATTATTTAATGTATTCTATTAATATATTATATGTTAGCACGTAAGTCTTGATGATTGGTTAAGAACTGTTGAGAAAAATATTCGAATCGAGAATTTTATATTATGTTTAAAATTTATTGTATTTAGATTTTTTGATTAAGCCAATAACTCCTCATCAATGCAATTTGTATTTTATCTGTAAATAAATTTTCAAATCAACTGCTTGATATTTTCGAAATGAAATTTTATTTAATACTAAACCAAGTGGTTGTTTTAACTCTTAAAAATGAAATAATTTCACAGATTATTCATTCAAATTATTTTTTAAAATTTTCACCTTATTTATTTTAAATTTTTTCTATAGTTTTTTAAAAGTAAATAAAGTTAAGTTTTAATCAATTTTGATTTTTAAATTTTGTTGTTTGCATATTTAAAAAATATATAAATTATAATAATTTCACCAATAATGAGTTTTAAAACTTTTGAATCATGATTTATTTTATTTATTATTTTGTATTTTCATTATGAATTTTCAAATTCGATATTTTATCTAACTTGTCTCTAAAAAAATTGGAATTATTTTTTTATTATTTGAAGGATTCGAGGTGTAATAATAAAAATACAAAGTTATCGTTAGTCATAATAATAAATTCAAAATTGAAATTTTTAATTTCTTAAATTCAAATAAAAATTTTATTTCAAGTTTTAAATTTCTAGATTTAACATGAATAGTCGTTAGAAATAATTTTTTAATAAATAATCAACAAAAATTTGAAGATCATGAACATCAATATTCTTAAATCGTTTTGGGGATCATTAGGATAAAAGTTAAATCTATTGAGATTTTCGTGAGGTAAAATCATAAAAAAAATCAGTAAAAATTAAAAAGAATAAGCTCAATAGAAACCGTGTTTGGTAAATTTAACGATTTAGCCTGAAAATCGATTGATTCAACCTAGAAAAATTAGCCAAAAGATATAAAATCTAAATTTAAATTAAAAATTAAAATTTTTTTTAAGAAAAAAAAATTATTTAAAAATCATAAAAAAATCATTACTATTTTTTTTATTCATCATCTAACCTAAAAAATAATTCTTCCGTATGTACAATCAACGTAAACTCGAGCACTTTGATCTAACTTCATCAAAGAGGATATACATGTGTGATATACACTAATAATTTAAATTAAATAGAGTGAAAGTTTAATACTGAGTTATTGAAATAATTTAAATTTTCGAATATAAATTAAAAAATAATTAGTAAAAAACCTCATTCTTTGTATATAAGTAGATATGTTGTAGTGTATAATAGCACAAAATTAATTATTTCACTAAATAAGTCACTGCTTTTTAGGTATTGATGGAACTGGTCTCGAAGGAATAAGTGGAGGCTGAAGTTTATTTTGGATGTTTTGTGAATTATTACCGTTTGATTGGGGGGCGATTCTGGACGGTATAACTGGCTTATTTGTAGTTGTATTAATTCTATTAGATAATTGTTGTGACGCAGCAACGGGCTTAAGAATATCATTTCGAATATTATCATTCAATGCCGGCTTGTTCGATTCATAATTAGGCCTAGATGAATAATTTAATGAATTGTTGGATGAATAATTGCTATTAATATTCAAGGAATTATTATAATTTGTATGATGATTTGCAAAATCATTACGTGAATTTTCGAAACTTTTCAATGCAGTTCTTATAGGTGGTGGAATTTCCGAGTATGTTGTCTTCATACTTATATCATTAATCTTCTTTAGTGCAGTAATTATTGAATCATATAATTTTAAAATCTCTTCTTTGCGCTTTTCCTCATCAGCACTCATTTCCATTAAAGTTGACTGATCACCTGTTGAATATAGATCATTAAGAAGAATATAAAGTGTATCGCCAACAATAAAATCTTTCATGGAATTGATTACTAATTTAGTTATATATTTTGGTACCATATCTTTGAATGTTTTACTAACAATTTTCACATATGATTTCACTAAATTACGTATTGTTTCAACTTCCCGTTCAAGATGTGGATCAGCAGATGGATAATCTAAATCTTGCATTTCATCCCCATTTGTTGATAACTCCTTCTCGCAATAGACACCCGCTCTCAAGAATGAAGCTTTCCAATTTTCCACTTCTTCTTTTGTCTCGCATGCTAATTCAAGCTGTTTAAAATCACGATATACATTTTTATTATGGATATTAAATAGGGCGAATGAATGTTTTTTCGACATAAAACCACTTTTTATTTCACGTATTTTCAATTCATCTAAAGATAACATGTAACGCTTATCCTTTTCTTCATCATCTTTGAACCATGAAAGATCACTAGAAGTTAATACAAACCAGTAACCTTTTGAATTATTATACATGAGACCCTGATTCTCTTTGGTGATTAAATAGCCTTTGCGAATCACTTGATTTACTAATTTCTGTCTAGATGAAATCTCAGCATTACTTTGGGCAGCAGCAAAACCGATGAAATCTTCATGATTAGTATTCATATATGATAATTCGATATCAACGAGTAACATAATTTGTTCTTTTGTTTTGTGTTCATCTTGTCGTATCTGTGTATGTATTAATCGTTGAACTTCACTTCTCAATTTCGGATACTTTTTCATTTTATCAGTGCATTTATTAATCACTTCGAACAATTCATGTAATACTAGATCAATACAAATTAATGATGGTGTAGATAATCTCTTTATATGATCACGTACAATTGCCTCGAATGCTTGATCGGGTGTAAATAAACCAACTCTTGTACCACGAATGTTTTTAATTGCAATCGAAATCTCCCTTCTAAGCTGCTTTTCATCGTATTCCATTTTTTGAATTTCATAGGGCAATCGTTCATGAAATAGACGATTTATACGTGCACCACCACTTAATTCGTTTGTGTTTATATCATTCGATGTCGCACCATCAATTGATCGTTCCAGATCATTTTTTAATTGCTGTATTAATTGTAACATGGTCTTCGCCTTACTGGTGGGATCATTAGCTGAGAAGTTTTTATATTCATTCACTTCCTTTTTTGTTTGATAAAAAAATTAAAATTTAATGGAAAATTTCTTTAAATTAATTTAATTGATATTATAATCTTGCCTTTTCCAGTTGTATTTTCTTTTCTTGTAATTTATCTCTCAATTTAGGCAATGTATCACGGATATGATTAGTCAGTTGTTGATTTAAGACTTCTTGTAAATAAGCGGTGCCCATCTTGTGTGCGAGATGCTTGTAAGATGGATGACTGAGAAAGAAATTGCGTTCCTTTTGCAATGCATCACGAATGTCTTTTTTACCATCGATTTCACGTTGACTTCTATTCACAACCCCAATATAACCTCTTCGCAAAGGAAAAACACGATTTTCAAGAATATCTCTTGCATCTGTGCCTTGATCCATTAAATCCAGTTTCGTTAAGACACCAATTGTACGCACACCTTCCGGATCAACTTCTCTTGCTAATTTCAAAGCATCACTTGTTGCTAAATCTTGATTAGCAGCTACCAGTTCAAAAAAAAAGTATTAATTTTTTAAATGAATACTTTTAAAAAATTGAATTTACCTGTTACGGCTAATATTAAACAATTCTCTTTTGTAATAAAATTCAGAACCATATCACGAATTTGCTTTTCAATGTCAATCGGTTGGTCACCGATTGGAACTTTTGTTAGACCAGGTAAATCAACTAATGTTAAATTAAGTACATGAGGTGAATAAATGCGTAGATTGATTGGCAAAGGCGAGATATTTTTATTTGAACCAGTTATTCGATTTGTTTCTGCTTCAATTTCTTTGAGAATTGCATTAAAGTCGGTAAATTTTTCATTACGCTTGTGTAAAAATTCGCCATATTCAAGATTTGAATTAAACAATTGTAAGATTAATGGACGTCTTGTTACAATACCATGACCTCTAGGCAAAAAGTCTCTATTTAAATGAAAAAATATTTTAATAATTTAAGAATAATCATTTAATATTAATCTAACCTGCCAACGAAATTTTCGAGAACAGATGATTTACCAGCAGATTGGCCACCAACGACCGCAATTTGAGGAAGATCGATATTAAATGAAAATCCATTTATTTGTGAGAATGTATCTTGTAATGTGTTCACTATTTGAATAAGGGATTCCATTCCCTTATTTTCCCAACTCATTTTTTTGTCTTACTAATTTAATTTTTTATTATTAGATGAAGAGGGTAATTGATAAGACAGTAAATATTTATGTGATCTTAGATTATATATTCAAATACTTAAAAAAATAGTCTAACATTAAATAATTTAAAAATTCATTCGTAAGATAATTCACAATAATCTATATATACAAGGCAAACTAGATATTGATTAATTAATATTTTATGCTGAAAAGGTCAAAAGTAGCTGTTAGAAACACTAGTCGAGAATATAGAAAGAATACGTTTTCATTTGAAAAAGACAGTTTTTACGTATTCTAGCTTTTTGAAACGTTTAGACGTAATATTATCCGTATCTAGTCTACCAAATGAAGACATAAAATTCAATTAATAATTATTGCGTTTGAGAAAAAGAATGTTAATTAAAATCTTTATTGAAAAAATTTATTGAAAAACATTTAAAATATCAAATAAATTCTGAATGAATTTAATTTAATAAATTAAAGATATTTGTCAAATTTTTCGACTAAATTTTTGACTAAATTTCGCAAAAATAAATTTTCGCTTATTGACAATAAAGCCAGAATCAAAAAAAAAAAGTATTCCAGTTTTTATATTCAAATAAACCGTATCACATAATTAACTATTAATTGATGATTTATGATATATGAATCTTCTCATTTTACTCATCTGATTAATTATTATTCACAAGAATCCGCAAAAAAAAAAAAAAATTTCATAATACAATGAAATATAATATTGAATAATACAAAAATTTAAATGTAATAAAAGTAAAAATTCTGACTTGCAAAACTTTTGAACACTAATTTTAAAGAGAGAAAATTCATTTGCAAAAATTTATTTTTGATGTGATAAACAAATTTCATCGACTGCAAATTAAGTAAAAAAAATGATTCACAAGCGCTAGAGTCAATATACGGGGAGTAACTAGGTGAGTAGTGATTCAAATTCACTAAAAATAAATAAATAATTTTAGGCCTAACTCTTTTCTTGTAGTTCAAAATCTGATAAAAAATTTGTATTTTAATCGTTAAATAATAGTGAATTTCGACTAGATGATGTGAGTAATATTTAGTAAATAATGTTCGTTCTATGTATATTTGAAGGTATATCAAATAACTACTTATTTGCACGAAATTTTTAAATATAATCCTTTCACTGATTGTATAAAAATTACGAATGCCTTACTTAGACCAACTCGATTCTCTAGTTGAATTTTAAGATGCTAAAAATGAAATTTTTTTTTCTTTTTTTTCCAAAAATTTTCTTCAAACCGATATTGAAAAGTTCCTATTATTTATTACGATGAAAAATTTTCGGATATTTAAAATGTATCCATCAATTTTTTTTAATCAAATTGTGAATGTAAACATTTAAATTTTACTCGAATTTGTTTACTAGATTCGATAAAAATTTATTACTTACTTTATAATAAAATTATTTCAATTGAATTCGAACACAGTTGTAAAGAATTTCGAAAAAATACTGGATTCATTTTTATGATATAAAGTTTTAAAATGTAATTATCCAATAACGATTGAGCATTCATTCAATTGGATAATCACACGCACACGCAAAAGATTAAAAAAATTCGACGTTTCACTTGTATCGGATTAAACTATGATGGATAACACACTCTAGAGTGTAATTTAGCTAAACACAACGTAAAGTCAATTGCATTTATTCGAAAATAAAGTAAACTAGAAAACACATATGGGTGTTCTTATGAAAAAGTCATTTAGCAACTTGTTGATCTCACTTACTCATCTTGTAGACTCAAAATTATGATTATCCAATTTAGAAATTTTTCTTTTTTACCAGCTAAAAATTTAATTACCAGATTTCAGAAGATAAAATTTTTCCACTTAAAAGAACAATGATATTTTTTTCATTTAAATTTCCAAAACAAAATCGAATAAAATAAAAAAAAATTCGCATTTTAAAATGACTTAATTCAAATAAATAAGTGTAGATCTATGATTGTTTAAAAATTTTGGGAATTTGTGATTTGGTAGATTTATTAGATCGAGCATTAAAACAATTTGGATAAATAGATGAGAATTCGATAGAGACATATTGTTCATTTATGTTTTAATTAAATAATTCAATAACTTAATTAAACATAATTTATGTGTGTCAAATGGAAGAAAAATATTTGAGAAAAAAAATTAAGACTCTTATTGAATCATAATTCACTAAGTCCAAGAAACAATGAAAATTTCTAAAGAATTATCGGGCAGCAAGTGTTAATTTTAATATTTGAAATGTTACTAAAATAAATCTGAATTCGAGATTGGTTCGATCTAATATAATACGTTTTAATTGTGTTCAACAAAGGATAATTAGAATTAATATGTAGAAATTCATTATAATTTTTTTTCACCTCAAATTAAGTAATAAAGCACGATTTTTAATATTTCTTTTTAAAAATTTACATTGTAATAAAAAAAAATTTGCTTTTGTTAATTCATAATTTATGGATTATTTAAAAAATGAAAATAGAGATAAATTATTTGATTTTGAAATTTAATCTCCAACCTCTAAATCAATCACATCGTTTATAGTTTGTATTATTGACAATGAAAACAGAAAAAGATTAAATATAAATATATAAGTTATTTATACAAGTGAATAAAATTAAAATTCAATTATATAAATTTCAAATAAATAATTCTCAATTTATAATTTTGATTTAAGATTGAAATTTTTTCAAAAAATTTTCTATATAAAAATCTCGATTTGATTAGAATTTAATTAATAAAAAAAATAAATAAAAATTAATCATTTTTTAGGGGAGCACCTCATTTTTGATAAGTTGTATATATGTATGAATTAAATTGATTTAAAAAAGAAAGATCAAATTTATCTATTTAAACAAAATTAAAATTAAAATTAATCAATAGGACCTCAATTGATTTATTTTGAAATGAATTCAATTTAGAAAAAACAATATAAAAAAATTAATGAATATTAATGAATAATCGTTGAAGAAATTCAAATTGAGTCGAATTTTGAACGGAATAACATTTATTGTAATAAAAAATTTTCTTCATATCAATAAAACAAACAAAATGATGATCAAAATAAAAAAATAATAATAAAAATTGAAATTTCAATATGAAATGAAAAAAATTAAAATCTCAAGTTCTAAAAAATTTTTTCACAATTCATTTCTTCTTTTCAAAGTGTTAAAAACGTTTATCAACTTTTTTTCTATTTGAATTTTTATTGATAAAATGAAATAAATCTCAAGATATGTACTAATCGAACAAATCAATGTGAAATGAGTTCTTTTCGAATGTAAATGTTCGAATATTTTTTTTTCAATCTGCAGATTAAATATACTTTCAGTTTGCTCACGTCATTCGCAGAAAAATTTCTAATTTGAAAAAATATGTTCAGAAAATGTGAAGAAATTTAATTAGAAAATTTTTGACCTTAAAATCAATCAAAATACACTAAATTTATTAATAAAAATTCGTTTTGAAGAGTTTTTTATTACCTAATTATGCTTGGGAAAATGATAATGAGAAATTTTAAAATATCATAAAAATATGTTTAAATAATTGAAATTTTTTGATCCACACCAACTTATTACGCTGTAAAATATATAAATCACTTAGGATTGAATAACTTAATTCGTGTTTAAATACTACTTTGAAATATTTTTTAACACCATTTTCGATAATTTAATAAAATTATAAGCTGATTTAATCTGAAGAAGACGATTGATCAAAATAATCAATTTATTGGAAAAATTGATAAGAATATTTAGGTGTAAAAAATGTATGAGGTTATTTGAAAAAATATTGAAATAACTGCGATTTAAGATTTGAAAAATTTTTGATTGCCCACTTTTTGTTAAGGAATCAAGATAATACTAGAAAATATATTTAAATTGAAAAAATTGTAGAGTAGCTTCATTTAGAGATTGTTAAAGATGAATTTGAATGTATAAGTAAAAAACATTAACTGCTTATTTTTTAATATTAAAACGGTGAATCTTAAATAGTTCAAAAATAATGAGAAAAATTTACCTTGAAATTATCTTAAATGAAATTTTCCAAATGATGGAATCTATGATGTGTTTGATTTCCGGTTGAAATATTTGTTGACACTATTAAACTAATTTAAATTGATAAATTCATAACGATAATTTAACGAAACGAAACATAAGGATCACATGAAAGCAGACTGATGATGATTGGAAAGTAAACAAGTAATTGGAGAGACGATTTAGAAATTGATATAAATCAGATAAATCCTTTTTTAAAAAACTTGAAATAGATCAATTAAATGTTCAAAATGTTGATAAGACGTATGTGTGAAAAATTCTGCAAAATAAAAATTCAGTATTATGCAATGCCACCGAAAGTTGCTAAGAAGAATTTGATTTTTTTTTTTGAAAATAAACTTCTATATAATTTCTCTTTTAAATTTTTCAACCAGTCAAAACATGAAATGAATTCATTATCAAATACACAATCAAAAATCCATTTCTAATTTTATAGATAGGATCTTTAATTCATTAAAAAAATATTTTTCTTTTTTTTTTTAGATTTTTCAGTAATCTTTTAGAATGCGTACAAACACAAGAAAAAAAAATTATCAAAAAAATCACTTGTTGATTTTTAGAAATATGTAGAGCTATGTGAATTTTAACAAATCGAGAATAAATAAAATTTCAAAAAATTTGTTCTAAAAGTGAGAGTATTAACAAGCTTTCCAATTTTCGAATCTGAAAAAGATGAGATGTAAACAAAATAGATGGTCCAAATTTCGGCTTAAAAAATTTTAATACTTTTAAGATTTAATTTCAAGTTTTATGAATAAATTGAAATACAATCGCAATGTAATTATTCAAATAATTTTCTATAAAAGAAAGTTATCATTTTAAAAATTTGATGTAAATGATTGATAAATAAATTACCTAGCTTTGTTTTTAACACAATTAATATTTTCTATTATTAAATATAACTGATTTTGAATTCGGCTAAAATTGATAAAGTAAGTCGATCATTGTTAACATGATATCGTTTCGCAAAATTCGATGGTTCAAAAATAAATTAAATGAACATTTTAAATCACATTATTGATCATAAGAAAATGTGAAATTAGAATTGTTTAATTATAACAATTAATTTCAAGAAATCTTTCTATTCATTTGTTTAAACATTGGCGCTTATTTTTTCAATAAAATTTCTACTTCTTTTTTTAGCTGAAACTTAAGTTACGATTTTAGAAACAAAAGAATCTTAGTTTTTGATCATTAAATTTGAAATTCAAACTTATTCTACTTTAACGCCATCTAATGAACGCTAAAAACACCTAAACATGTGAAATTAGTGTGGTTATTTCTTAATAAACGTATAAAATTTGAACGTAAAAAAGCATCAAGTCGAGGAAAATCTTAGCACCACTTTTAGAAGTCAGAAGGAAAATTTTTATTATAGCAATGCAAATAATGTTGTAAAAAATCATTTTTATTTTTGATTCAAATAATGCATGTTTGAAATTGAAGTTAGATACCAACATTAGAAGCCGAATTTTGTCAAACATATTTGCTATTTATACTATTAACTCTTTGTACATAGTTTTTATTTTTGACAAGCGTCATGGTAACCGATGAAAATATTTTGATTTTTTTTCGAACTAAAAGTCCCTGTAGTTAGATTCAATTTTGTATTTATTATTAAAGAATGATTACTACTATTAAAATCAATTGAAACTAAATTAAAAAAATTGACATCCAAAAGGTTTACTTTCATCTTATTTTCTATCATCAAATCACTTCAATTGAATAAGATCAGGATCAAGATGAGCGAAGCAGAGTATGACGATGAATCCAACAGTCAAGATTTGTTCGAAAATGACCGTGAAAGTGATGAAGATACAGAGGATGCAAGTGAAACAGATATGGTAAAAAATGAAACTGAATATATGGAAATCAAAGAACAAATATACCAAGAAAAATTATCATTCTTAAAAGATCAACTTAATCAGTTAAATAAGGTAAAAAACAAAAGTTTATTTTTTAATAATTTATTCTTTTACATTTTAATTCATTTAAGGGTACTCATGTAGAATTTTTAAAAAAATTAAAAACATTTGAATATCAGTATGAAGAACGTATGTTTCTGAACGACGCTTATTTGGAAGTTGAAAAGGAGCGAATCGAACAAGAGTATATTAATGAACAGGAAGCCGCGAAACGTGATTTCGAAGAACGAAAAATAAATTTAAAAGAAAGTCTAATTGCAGATCTTGAAGAGAAACGCAAAATGATTGAAAGTGAGAGAATATCTCTTGAATTTAATTCAGATTCATATGAATCAAAACCAGCTACTACACGTAAATTAAGAAGAAGACCAAATGATCCAACACCTGCCCCTGAAAAGCGCAAACGTGGTTCCCCTGCCCAACTTAATCAACTACTCGAAGAATGTGATATTCTTGATGATTTAAAAAAGATTAATCATAGTAACAAATGATTAGGCCAATCATATCTATTCATTCATTATTTTTGTAAATATTAGAAATACATCTTTCATCTTCTAATTACACCTATCATCTGTTTATAAGTTTATCTAGTGATCATGTTGACAAAATCAGTATTTCCTCTATTTCTATACAAAGTAATTATCAATCTATTAGAATAGTAATTAAAATTTACCTTTGTAATCAATTTTATTGACTAAATTATTCTTAATCAAAAAAAAAAAATTTCACGACAAATACGGTATGCATTGTGTAAAGATAGCGTTAAAACTACATTTAATTTATTCATCTATTAGTTATCCAAAAATTGATTTATAATTTTATTTCAATTCTTTTGTCTGATGATAGAATTATCTGACTGACATCAATAACATATACATTAATTTTGTGGATGCGCTCTTAAATTTTTAGACGCGTATAGCGCTCGTTCTAATCGATTATACTTTTCGTTTACTAGCAAAAGAACAGTTTATTTGTGTAAATAGAGTTTGACATTGAGCTTTTTATTTTTCAAAAAAAAAGTGCTTTTCAAAGACGAAAAAATTTAATTAATTATTTAAAATATTTCTCAAATTTTTTGCCTTTGAACATTAATTTTTTATTTTCTTGAGCATTTTTATTTCTCAGAATAAAATTTTTATTAAATTTTATTTAGAATAAAGTCCAATAAAAAATAATTAGGGAATTCGAATAAAATTTAATTTTTCTTTATGAATTCGTCATGTCCTCTGTAACGTTGAAAGAATATTTAGATGTTATCGTTGGTTTGGCTAAAGATGCCGGTCTAATGATGATGCAAACAAGTGGAAAAAACAAAATAGATCAAAAAGCAAATTTTCGCGATCTTGTTAGTAAATTCTTTTACTTTACTCATTAACAGATAAAAAATTTTTATCGAATTTTCTGCATTTCATTTGCATATTTTTACATATTATTCTTATTCTTAGGTTACCGAAACTGATAAAGCAATTGAGGAATATGTATTTAAAAAATTGAAGA
>BLXL01010210.1:0-26086 GCA_023170135.1 Acarapis woodi
TTTATCTCCCGGACGCTTCACTTGAAAACCATCGGTTTCTGCTGTACTTGGTGTTCGATGCCATTCAACTAAATGATTATCTGGTCCATAAAGATCTTTATCCAATTCAATAACAAGCGATTTGAAAAACGAACTGAATTTACGTTTCATCTTATTTTGTTCTGGTTTAGATGCAGTCTGATCATCCATTAATCTACCTTCAATTTTCAATTCCCAACTTGGCACAGAAGCTAATTCTCCACTTCCTGCACTAACACCTAATGCTGAATCATTTTCTAAACCCCCCTCTCCTGCTAATCTACCAGGAAAAAATGTGTTTGTTACAAATATTCTTAATTTTCGTTTTTGTTTCATCGGCCGTTTAATCGATTCTTGAATATCTAATCGTTTACGAGTTATTGTAAAATCAAGTTTGCGTTCAAATGCGAGTAAATCCATGTAAGCTTGAGACTCGGGTACTATATCGCGCACTTTCTGTGGAAGGATTTTATCAGCTAACTTCTTTTTTTTATTACTTTTAGTTACAGTAGGTGTTTGCTGTTGAGACTGATTACTTGTTGTAGTTGGGGTAGACATTTGCGCTTTATTTGGTGGTGCTATTGGTGATTGCATTTGTTGTGTTGCTGGCAACGGTCTTTTGAGTGATTGTTGCGGACCAGGTGGAGCAGAAGTTTGGTTTGGGTTGACAATTTGTGCTGGATTGGATCCAGTTGGCAACTGTTGTGGAATTGACGGTTGATTATTGGCTATTGGTCTATTCATTTGGGGTGGTTGATTTGGTATTGGCGCATAACTGTTTGCTACTATTGGTGATTGTGGTGGTGCCATGGGTGGTTGCATTGGACCTCGATTTGCATTTGACATTGGTGGTGGAATTTGTGGTTGTTGATGCGGTGGCAAATTACGATTCATCAAATTAGGATTCGATTGAGGTGGTCCCATATTATTAGGTGGACAAGCGTTCATGTATTGTTGTTGCGGTGAATACATGGGCGGCCTTTGAACAGGTGGAGGCATGTTTGGTGGTGGCATCAAGTGGCCTTATTTAAACAAAAAAAATTAATTTTAATACATAAGTGAATTCTGTCATTTATTAACTAACCTGTATTTTGCATCGGAATTTGACTAGTTGGCATTCTGACTTGAACTGGCAAATTCGATTGCATTGGTTGATTGGATGGTGGAGGTTGCATTGGCATTTGTGGAGCCGGATTCAAATGAGGAGCCATCATTCTTTGTTGGGGTGGTTGTAATTGAGGATGATTTTGAGGTACAACCATCTGATTTGGTTGAGGTGGCATCTGATTAAATTTGTCACTCATTTTTTTTGTGAACTGAAAATTCACTTTTATTTATTCAAAAATTTTTATTGGTTAAAATTGATCTTTTCTTTTTAAAATCATTAGAATTTTACGAGACACGGAAAGTAACGAATGAAAAAAAAACAATACAAAACAAAAAAAAGTCAAGCGATAAAGATGGCGCGCTCAAAAAGCGCATTTTTTTAAATAATGAAATATCAGGAAAAAAAAATTTTATTATTATAATTGTATAAATTTTTTTTTAAGAATCACGATTTATAAATTGGAGAGATTTTTCTTTAGAAAATGAAATTTCATTTTAAAAAAAAATGTGAAAAAAAAAAACACTAAACTACATTGCAATAATTGTTATACATTATATATAATATATTCTATATATACATATAACATAAATATATATATATATATTATATTATCCTTAGAGCAAATTTTTAGATAACAATTTATTTGGCATGTCTTTTGATTTTTCGTTATCAACGAAAGTCATCCCTCTGGAGATTTTTACGCTAAAGAAAAAAAATGCACTCAAAATATCATATTATGATCTGTTGAGTAAATTGAATTCGAGTTTAAGAAATGAAAAGACGAATGAGTATATGTACTTTTTGTATAGGGATCAAAATTCCGGAACAAAATGGTTCATAAATCGACAAGATTTTCATTTGATGCAATTAATTGCTAAACTCGAGATCAATATTAAAGAAACAAATGAAGAGTTAATAATGAGCAAAAGCGCTTTGAATAAAGTTAATTTAAATAATGTTTCTGCGCTGAAAATGAATCAGATATTTTGGATCAAAAAAGGTAGTCAGTCACAAAATCTAATTGAGAATTATTTGGAAGAGAAAATTAAAAAAGACCGAGACCTTGAAAAGAAATTAAGCAATTTGATTCAAAATAATATAAAAACACTCACTATTCTCAAAGACCTCGTCCAATCACGAATTCAGCCAAATTTTGCAAATACAATCGTCAAAATAAAAATCGAACAAACTCTGGCTACATAGATATATTTAGCTAGATTGAACATAAAAAAAAAAATCGAATTCAACAAAATAAATATTTTTATGTATTTAAAAATAATCTCAAAACAGATTTAATTTATCGAAAGGGCGAATAATATCATGAATATTTTCATCAGATTGAGTCTTCGAGCCCAGTAATATGCAAAATATCTTAATGCACGTGATTAGATCATTCACATTATCGAGTTGATCGAATTGATTATTTGAAATCATTTCGCTTGAACATTCTAAGTTAATATTGAAATCATTAATGTATTCTTTCAATTTTTCAACTAGATTAACGTCTTTGCAGAAAAAATTAAATGAATTTTTAAAATCATCCATCTGAAAGTATATTAGACCAAGTGTGTGATTAACATTAAGGTATTCATCATTATGATCAACTTGATTTTCATTAAACAATTCAAGGTATTCTTGAAATATTGGAATTGCCTGGTTAAATGATCCATTCGTGCTATAAAGAAATCCTATATTATAAAATGACCATAATTGACCATCTAAATCATTTTGATCTTTAGCATAATTGAGAATGTCAAAATATAATTTCAAAGTATCGTCCAGTTGATTTTTTTTCTTGTAACAAATTGATAGCTTTTTCATTATTTCTAATCTATTATTTGATTGATAATTATTATCTAATTTGAGATGCTCTCGAAAATAATAAATTGACTTTGAATAGTCATTTAAAACCAAATGAATCTCTCCTAAATTTTTAAGAATTTCAAGCTTTTTTTCGTTGGATAATTGATCATTTAAATTGTTTAATTGTTCAAACATCTGCTCATTAAGATCTATTGATAATTGATAATTTTTCAATTTTAAATTTACATTTGCTAAATTTTTTAAGCAATCTAGCTTGATCTCACAATTTTCCATTTTCTCACTTAATTTTAATTCATTTTCAAACCAGTTTTTGGCTTCCAATAAATTTGATAATTTCATTTCATTTTTTCCTAGTCTCTCGCAAGCCAACAGTTTTAGATAATTGTCATTCACGTTTAGATAAAACAATTTTCGACAAAATTCGTTCGATTTCTGATAGCTACCAACTTGTTCATATAAATCGCTAAGTAACAAGTAGGATTTTGGTTTTAATTTATCGAATTGTGGAAATTTCTCTACTAATTTGCAAACTTTTTCCTGATAATATATTGCCTTTCGAAGATCATTCAATTGATTAAACAAGTTAGATAAGACTTTAAGACTTTTCAAAATTAAATTAAGATTTTCCTCTTGGTTAGCCAATTTTAAAATTTCTTCAAAAGTATGTATAGCATTCTTGTAATTTTTCATTTGTTGATATGCGTTTGCAATATTAGTGAGTGCCCTATATTGACCATTTAAATCATTAAGTTTTATAACGCATTCGAGGTCATTTTTCATTGCATCTAACGCTAAATTAGTGTTTTCTAATTTATTTTTATTATTTGTAGCTAATTTCCAGTGCGCGACTGCTAATGATGCATAGATTGATGATTTGAGTTTTAATGATTCTGTATCAATTTTCAATGAACAATTAAGGAGTATGGATGATTCAAGATAATATTCGAGAGTTAATATGTGTTGACCAATTAATGAAATGACAAGAAACGGACTTAAAGTAGAATTAATTGATTTTAATTGATTAAGTGATGGCTCAATTGATGACCAAAATCCTGTTGTTTTTAAAGTATTCAATAAACAATCCAAGAGTTGAAAATTTTTTTTATCAATAACGAGACCTAATTTTTGTCGATGAACTTAATTTAGTTTATACACAAATACATCGCAACTACAAGCTTACCTTTACTATATGCTATTATTGCATCAATAGGTTTATCAAGCGATCGCAAGGCCATACCTTCCCTGTAGCGGGCTTTTGTTGATTTAGCGTTGAGTTTGATTGCGCAAATTGCATCTTCGAGTGATTCATTGAATTTACCTAATTTGAATAAAGCAGCTGATCTGTTGCAATAAAGTATATAATTCTGGTTGTTTTGATTAATTAGACTATCGTACAATTTGATTGCTTCGTCATAGTGTTGGCTACGAAAGTAGATATTTGCTAGACCAATCTGTTGATTGATTTGTTCATCCATGTACTTGTCTATCGTCATTCGCTTTATAAGCATACTCCATATACTTTCAGCCCTTTTTACCCTAATAAAAAAGAGGGGATTTTGTTTCAATTGCGACTTGCACCAAAAGTGCAATTGATACTCATTTAGACAAAGTGTTTTACTTTATATTTCGTATACATGCAAATCTATGTTTCTTGATCAATCGTTTAATTTAGATAAACAGAAACTAATGATGAAATTTTGAATGAACAAATTTTGAATATTTATTATAATCCATTCATTAACTAAATAAGATTTTGTATCAAGGCTATTAAAATTTTAGCAATTGATAATGATCAAACATTTAGAAAAAAGAAATCAAAATAAATGAACCTAATCATTTAAATAAAAAAGAATCGTATAATTTACTTATTATTATCCAGATGTTACATGGCTTTTATATTAAATTTACATAAATTTAAAAAATTTATCTAACTTTCTTCTGCCAATTTTTTAGCTTTCTCTCTAACCTCATCGATGTTACCTGGGCGGAAAAAAAATGCTTAATATTAAAAAAATTCAAACTTAAATTTTAAAATACCTTGCATATAGAATGCGGCCTCAGGTACGTCATCTAATTTGGCGTTTAGAATTTGCTCGAAGCCATCAATTGTTTGTTCTAGCGTGCAGAATTTACCGGCCTGACCTGTGAAAACTTCAGCGACTTGGAAAGGTTGGGACAAGAAACGTTGAATTTTTCTCGCTCTAGCCACGGTCAATTTGTCTTCCTCACTTAATTCATCCATACCTAAAATAGCAATAATATCTTGAAGCGATTTATAATCTTGAAGAATTTTTTGTACACCTCTAGCGATGTTATAATGTCTTTCTCCAACGATATTTGGATCCATAATACGTGAGGTCGAATCGAGAGGATCTACAGCTGGGTAAATACCTAATTCAGCAATACCACGAGATAGTACAGTTGTTGCATCTAAGTGAGCGAATGTGGTAGCGGGAGCTGGATCAGTTAAATCATCTGCTGGCACATATATAGCTTGTACAGATGTAATCGAACCCTTTTTTGTTGTTGTAATACGTTCTTGCATAGCACCCATATCGGTAGCTAATGTTGGCTGATAACCCACAGCTGATGGAATTCGACCTAGTAAAGCAGATACTTCGGAACCAGCTTGAGTGAATCTGAAAATGTTATCGATGAAAAGTAATACATCTTGACCTTCTTGGTCTCTGAAATATTCGGCTACAGTTAAACCAGTTAATGCGACACGAGCTCTTGCTCCTGGAGGTTCATTCATTTGACCGTAAACGAGTGCGACCTTGGATGTTTTGTCTTTTAAGTTGATAACACCACCTTCAATCATTTCATGGTACAAATCGTTACCCTGTAGATAAAAATAAATAAATATTTTATTAAAATGTTGTGCACATTAAATTTTATATTATTTAATTCAAGTTTTGATAAATTTAAAAAATTTTTACAAAAAATAATATAAAAAAAAAATTTGAAATTTAAAAATAAATCAATAATTCAAATAAAATAATTTTGATTCTCAAATGAAAATCGAAGCAAAAATGAAAGAAATAGAACAATACTTAACCTCACGAGTTCGTTCGCCGACACCAGCAAAGACAGAATAACCACCGTGTGCTTTTGCTACATTATTAATCAATTCCTAAAAGAAGAAATTGAAAATTGATTGTTTTTGAAGAAACTTGAAATTTTTAACTACCTACCATGATAAGTACGGTTTTTCCGACACCGGCTCCTGTAAGAGTAAAAAAAGATAAGAATCGATAAAAAAATTTCAGAAAAAAAGGATACATTACCGCCAAAGAGACCTATCTTTCCTCCTTTAGAGTATGGCGCTAATAAATCAATCACTTTAATACCAGTGACTAAAATCTCTTGTTCGACACTCATGTCGGTATATTCTGGGGCTTCTTGATGTATACCTAAGTATTTATCAGTCTTGATAGGTCCTCTCTCATCTATTGGTTCACCAATCACATTCATAATACGACCAAGAGTCTCTGGACCAACTGGAATTTTAATAGGTGAACCAGTATCTACGACCTCATGCCCTCTGACTAGACCTTCAGTACCTATATTAAATTGTAATGAAAAATTTAAGACAACTTACAAAAACATCATTAAAAAAAAAGGATAAACACACTAACCATCCATGGCGATAGTTCTTACAACATTTTCACCCAAATGTTGAGCGACTTCCAATACGAGCCTTGGTTTACGATCGGCTACTTCAAGAGCATTTAAAATCGATGGTAGTTCTCCATCAAATTGAACATCAACAACGGCACCGATTACAGCTACTATTTTACCGTTTTTAGCAACTGCCGTTTTCGGTTGTGCAGCAGCATATCTTTTTTCTAGATTTATAAATTAATGATAAGTTGATAGAGAAAAAGACTAGTTAGATAATTACTGAAAAAAAAAAAACGGAAGTCCATCAAGTAACTAAAGGATAAAGATTTTTTCGTCTTACAATAAATGATAATTATTCGGAGAATAATGATTAATAAAAGATGGAAGTCAAGGGAGATTTATACGAGAAAGATCAAATTTGCTTTTTCAAATATCCTTAAAAAGTGATACTCACGATTGCAGACAGCTGGCAAGAATTTATGTGAAACGCTATCAGATTTCAAAATTCCAAATGATGGTCTAGCAGTTTTAATAGCAGCGGAAGCTGCATTCTTACAATAAATACCCAACATGATTGATCGAGAATAGATTATATCGCTATCTTAAATCACAACTAGAATTCGCAACTAATCTGTGTATCTCTCCTTTACTCTCAAGTGTTAAAATAAGAAAATAGCAAAAAAATTAAAACATAGAAAATTTAACCTTTAAATAAATTTCACACGATTGCTACCAGAAGGACGATTGAAGTTGCATGTTCGAGGGCGCATGCCATCATTTACAAAACATATATTTATATGTATGTGTGCTATTATAAATGAGGGGATCGACGCTTAAATTACAAATTGTAAAAAATATAAATTTATTTATTTTATACAAATATTTAGAATTATGATCCTATTAATTATAGCTCAAATAATATATTTTCAGGTTACAATTTCTAAATATTTAAAAAATAAATTATTAAATAAAAAAAAATTCATTTAAATATGGCCAGAATTGTTCGAACGTTGAGGCAGATCAAAATAAAATGATGAAATTATTTGCAAATTTATTTTTCAGTTGCAATTATAATATTTTTAGTAATATTTTAATCCAATTCTAGACACTTTCACTCAAAATGATATAATCAATCTTGACTAAAAACATTTATCTATATTATTAAGATATTTTCTATAATTCTTATAAAACTGATGAGAAAATTATAATTTCTTTTTAAAGTTTTCTATCAAAAAAAATCACAAGATCAGTTGAAAATTTCGTAACTAACAAAAAATTGAAAAAATGTGAGATTCGTTATAGAACTTAATAGATGCAAAAATTTTCCTTTGATTTTTACTACTTTATCAAAAGATAATCAAGAATAATAATTTACCAACAATACTACTTGAAACATTTATTTAATTTAATTTGTAATAATGTAAAACTTCACTAAAGAAGGTGGTTTCGGCAAAATAATTCATGATTTGAAAGTTAACTAAACTAATAAATATTAATTTTTTTTTGTGATTTAAGATAAGAAAATATCTATCTGTTGATATATTGGCAAACCGAAAAAGAAAGATTTACAATCAGTATATTTATTTCAATTAAAATAAATTATTTCTTTTTTGAAGAAAATTATAAGAATCGAATTCCTAAATTACATAAAAAATAATTGAAATAAAAAAAATTTAGCAAATGCAACACTAAAATATGCAGACATAATCCAGTAAGCTCATTATCAAATTTACATTTTTTGAAAAAATTAAAAATTTCGAATTATTAATTAATTAGCTTTTTGAAATTTAATAATTTCTAATTGTGAAATAGAATTTTTAAATGAAATAAATTTAACATCTTTTGTCAGTGGCACACTAAATAAATAATATTTTAAAAATTGGCGCTTATATATTATTTATTATTATTATTTTTTTTTGATATTAGCGTAGGCAATATCTAAATTTAATTAATCATTAATTATTGATAATTATTTTAAAATAATTTAATGAATCTTATTTAAATGAAGTGTATACTAAAACCCCTGAAAAATTTGGGGCATTTTTGTTTTAAAATTATTATTTAAAGAGAATTTCTTCAAAATTTAGTCTCTTGTTCATTGTTTACTTTTTTGTGTTTTCCAAAATAGGAATATCTTGATTTATCTGAAATTGAAAAGGACAAAGTTCTTTTTCATTTTTTGGTTTTCTTTTATTTAAAATTTTTTCCTTCATTTGAAAATTATAAAAAAAATTAATTGTTAACATTTAAAATAATAGCTTATATATAGTATATTAAATTCACTAAATTCTAATAAAGATGAGGCAGAGGTAATAAAATTTGAAACTTGCATTATATATTTTAATGTTGTTTAGAAAATTTAAAAGATTCACCGTTTTTTTACAAAAAAAAAGAGATGTAGAGGTATCAAGATAAATTACTTTAGAATAAAAATTATCGTTTAATTCATTTGTACATATCTTCGTTTTTGTTGCTACGTCTACGTGAAGAAAAATAAATTTGCCCGCTAAAAAAATAAATTGCGAATAAAGACAAAAAATTTGAATAAATTAGAATCTAATAAAAATGTACGGTGATTGGCAAATCATAAATGTTAATCAAATGTTTGAGGAAAATCGGTGGAGCGTAGTCCATAAATTGCCGAGTATCAATGGTCAGAATGTGGTGAATGAAGTAGTTAAACCATTAGCTGTTAGCCTAAACAATAACAATCAAATAGTAACTAATTTTCCTCCAGTATCAATCAATTCATCAAATAATTTGAACTCAACTTTGATTAATCAAACACCTCAACATCATCCACAGGTAGTTGACGAAGAGCAAAGTTACAAAGATGAAGTTTCTTATATCCAAACTTCATCAGCCATATTTAATCCTACAGTTTCATCGAATGACCAAATTAATGATTATACTTATTATTTGAAAACTGATCGTGATGTGAATTGGGTAATGGAAGTAATTTGCTATGGACTCAGTTTGCCTATTAACACAACTGAACATTATGAAAGAGTGCGAGATTGCGTTCAAATCTATTGTGAATGGATGTATGCATTAACACCGAACAAATCACAGAACAAACTTATACCTTTTCCCATACGAGATGATCCGAATCATTATTTTAAGCGTATTCTCCAACATTTGTATAATATTTTTGTTCCACGAATCGGCAGCACGTTTACACTACATAATATATCAAATAGTACCGAACTCAACATGACCGATATAATCTCTAAACAAGCATTACTTTGTCATCGTGCATTACGTACTATTTCAACGATTGCTGAAGATGAAGCGAATTTGATGGATGGCGAATCTTGGGACAATTTAAATTTATTTTTACTTGCAATTAATGACGTTTTACTCGCTCAACCTGGGGAACGTGAGGATATAGGTACGCATCTTTGTGAACGTGTAATAACAGTGTTATTCGAAATATGGATCATGGCTTGTAAACGATGTTTTCCAACACCTAGTTACTGGAAAACACTGCAACATCTTTTCTCAACTTGGCGACATCGTTCACAGGTAATCGAACAATGGTCAAATGTTTGTCTTATATTTACGCAACGTCTAGTGCAATTAAATAATCAGCAATTTAATAATTTGCAGCAACAACAAGAGCAAGGTCTTTACGAAAGTCTCGATAATATAGAACTTAGTCATGTAATGCCTAATTCATCGACTTATTCAAATTATATTAATCGACTTATTCAAGAAATGGATTATGTAATCGTCAGTCAATCTTGGTATCGATTTTTAATGATAATTGGTGATCCTGTTGATTTAAGTTCCCCAGAGATTATAAGTCGAACTAAAAAGTTTACAAATTTTGCTACCGAATGTGTTGTTGATCCTAGACAGCATCCCTGTTTAGATATGTTGCCTCAAAATTTTTTTAAAGCAATGAAAGGTTGTGCTCAATTAGTCGATACATTCTTAAGTATAAATAATTCAACCTTGCAATTTATAAATCAAATGAATGACGATCCAATTGATGTGATTAATAATCGCAATTTGATTACCGTTGATGGTAGTAGTATTTCAAATTTATCAATTGATAAAGCACCTAATGTTGTCACTCCACCTACATCAAGAAGGTTTACAAAAAATTTAGGTAAACATGCTATCTTGAGTAGTCTTCATTCAGTGAATAAAAATATACATTCGTCACAGGCCACCGTCCCAACAAGCAATAATACTTCGAATAATCAATCAAACATAAATGTTCCGTTATACATTCAAACTTATCTTAATAGACCAATCAAATATTCAATTTATCGACCGAAGATAAATTCTATTCTCAAAGTTTTCGGAAATTGGTTATTCAACGCTGCTCTTGTTACTGGTGAATCTATAAATAACAATACAGAAAATTTAAGCAGTGTATCATCATTCAATTCTTTGAATAATCAAACAAATTCATCCAATACCAATGAAATGGCAATAAATCGGCGAAATTCAAATGATCGTGTTAGTATTGAAATGTCACTTGCTTTACAACCTGAGAATTTCGAGGCTGGTGTTGCAGAGTCTATAGGTGCATTATGTAGATTATTTTCATCAAAACAAACTGATGAAGAGGTTGCTCCTATTTATTATGCAAGATTTTTCAAAGTTTTGAAACATGGTTTATCTACAATACGTAAAGAATCATTCTCAATTCAAATATTATCTAGTATTTTGTTAAATGGTACACAGTTATTTCGATTAAATTTGAATGGAATCGATATTTTGGTACCCGATTTTCTTAAAGCCATTGAATTATTGATTATCGAAAAAGAGCAAATAAAATTTAAACATGCGCCTAATTCAATAACTGAATTGAGGCGAGCATGTATCAAAATCATGCTTTCACTTTTAAATTATCCACTGCATTTCAATGAACTTCCCATCAAAAGTAATAATTTTACCCTATCCAAATTTTTTTTTTTTTTCTATAAACTAATTTCATCTAAAATTTTATTTGTAGATTGTTTGACTGATGAAAAATCTTGTATAGTATTTTATTCTCTCAAGTCACAACTTGTTAACATTTTGTTGAATGCGTTCCATTCTGAGAAAGACCCCTTAAATTTGCAAATGATTTTAGTCGGTTTTATAACATTATTAGAAGACACATTTAGTGTGAGCGAAGAGAAGAAGATTTTAAATACAAAAAGCGATTGTGAAATTTCAACGACTATGATCAACAAAACAAAAGACACAATTCTAGGTATATTTTTGATATATTTATTCAAAATTGTTTGTGGGTTAATTAATCACTTATCATTTTTTTCCTATTTTTTATATAGATGATGCGAAAAATTTGTATACACTTATTTTGAGTTCAGTCTGTCACTTGTTAATGAATCAGAAAAAGAATGACAATCAAGTCATTTTAGCAGCATTGGAAGTATTATCACAAATGGCTAGAATACATTTGCCAAACAAAAATCTAGATGAAAGTAAGAAAGCAACTAATAGTATTTGCGATTACATTGTTACTCAATGTTCTATGCCACCGCCATTACATTCAAAATGTATGCATTCAACTTTAGTTGCTGCTTATCAGTGTTTAGCAGTTTGGTTCTCTGAACATCCATATCTTTTAAATGATAATTTATGTTTAAATACATTGATCGAAGTGATTGAATTGGGTATTTCTGGTTCAAAATCAACTGTGAACAATGAAATAATTGGTAATGAAAAACCAAAGTCATCACAGGAGCAACATAATAAATCAGTCATTTTTAAAACATTCAAAGAACTTAAACCAGCATCAATGCGAGTAGGTCAAAGTGCTGAGTTTTTACTAGATTGCCTTATGAATCAGTTTGGTTGTACACCTAAAGCGCCTTGTCCACCTGAATGTGTAATTGGTTGTTGTGATTTGAATGAATGTTCTCTTCTTGAATTGATTGATGAAAATTTGCATTCCGATAACAAAAATTCAATCAATTTGGAAGATGCATGTAAAAGATTTAAATATTTTATCAGTGAAAATGCGATTTTACTTGGTTTTTTGAATGATCCAAAAAATCAAAGTTCTTATTGTTTGATACGATCGCCATTTGGTAAATTTTGTTGGGAAATGCACTTCCAATTGAAAAGTGATCATGGAGAAATACATTCAGATTATGTCAATGTTTGTAGACCGATTTCTTGTTTGAGTCATCAGCCTAGAAATTTACCTATACCGAAAAATTTTCCAAGCTCAGTAAATAGGATACCTTTATCAAAAATAGAAAATTCAATGCCATCTCTCAAGCAAATTGTCAATAAATTTTCAGAGAGTCAGCAACAGAATCTAAATCAAATGTTCAAAATTGTTGAACAACAAAAAAAAAGCGAACACAATTTAAAGCATCGTTGTATTGCTGATTTAAAAAATCATCACTTTGATTGTAAGAAACCAAATCCGCCCAAAATTAGTGATCTCGATTGTGCACGTTTGATCATAAATCATCTTGGTTTAATGAATTCCGAAAAAAATAATTATAGTACGTTGAATACAGCTCAACTAGTGAATTTAGATATAAATAACACCGAATTGTTTAACAGTATTATTAAGTTAGATAGTCTTCCTATTAGAACTTGTGACACAGCATTCATCTATTACGCTCGTAAAAGACGAATACATCCTCAAGAAATATTAAATTCTGTTTGTTCATTCAATTATGTGAAACCAGAATTTCTTGAATTTTTATCTAGTCTTGGTACACCAGTCAATTGCAAACAACATTTAGGTTGGACAGGTAAATTGTGCACATCATGGAATCAAGAAGGTGATACTTATTCTGCTTATGATTATGCAGAGCACGGTGGCTCAATATTTAATGGCCAAAAAATGTCTATTTATTGGGCAGATGTATCACATGAAATTGCCTTTCTAGTGCCAAGTCAAGGTCTTGAGAATTTTTCATTCGATAATGACCAAAAGAATATAAATAATAATACTTGCAATCAATCACAAACTACAACAATTAATTCTAGTCTAATGAGTTACGATGAAAAAAATTATCAAAAAAACTCAGAACAGCGTTCTGTATCGAGTTATTCAGATAATGATACAATTAGTTCAGCATCGCATAATCTTTCCGAGAATAGTTCACAGCTTCGGGTAACTACTAGCATTTGCAATTCAAACACTATGACTAGCAATACTAACGATTTGAATAGTAAAAAGAATCGTCAGCCTTTGAACTCAAACATTGGTTGCGATGTAAAGGTTTTAATTATCTGGCTAGAAAATAATGAAGACGAGTATAATTTGCCATTAAGCACTTTAATGCAAACAACAAACACAGGCGCCGAAAACTTTAAAATTAATGATTATATTGCCATTCTTATACATCCACTAAAGAACGGACTTTTTTCAATTAAAATTATTTCTTCTCAAGAGAGGTATGTACATCATATTCTGTACTTGATTCGTTTTTCAATTTTATCTTATAAACTTTATTATATTCTTAATTAGAATTACATTTGCTCTGCCTTTGCTTGATGGGATTGTGGTCAGCAAACGAATACTCGGCTCATTTATAAGATCAACGACGTTAAATATCTACAAACGACGCAGATTGGATATGGACAATTTTCAAATGCCACATTGCAAACGGAGACAAAAGATACAAGAAATAAGCAAAAAGTTTAAGTTGGGAAAAGAAATTCCTCAATTCATTAATTCATTGTTCTGAATTGAATTTATATATCAATAAACGCGTTGAAAATTTTCCTTCAAAAATTTTTTTATTTTTTATCTAATTTCGATATATTGATCAAAATAAGATAATATATGTTTGTTAATTCAAAATGAATTTTATTTTTATTTGAATGATTTATTGTCATCACTTCGATTTACGAATTTTATTCAAGAATTTTGTTTTTTTTCTGTTTCGGGTGATATAAATTATTCAATTACAATATCTTTTTATTGTAATTTACTATTCAATATTTTTTAAGATTTAGAAAATTCATGAAAAAAAAACCTTTCATCTCTCTCTATTGACATTGGACTTAAATTTGTACTTATAAGTTTTTCAATTTGAGCACTAAATGCAATATTTTGCCAACATTTTGTTACAAAAGTACTAGATTATTTTTATAATAATACTCTTTTTAAAAAAAATAAAAGACATATTTCTATGAATAAATATTAAATGCTCAAAAATCTAATAAGATTGATTAAAAACAAATAAAAAATTATTAATAAATAAAAAATTAATCTGTGTAAGTTGACGATTCGATTTGTTGAATTCGTCGATTAGTGATATATAATTAGTTTATCATTTTTTTTTACAAATTTAGCGATCAAAGAAACAAATAAATGAAAAATTATATTTTTTATTAAAAGATCATACAAATATAATAATTTCACAAATCAACAACATAAAATTAATTAACTTGTAATCTTAATGAAAAACTTTTTTTGAAGATTACCTAAGATTAAAAAAATGATGTGCACAAAATAAAACAGATGAACACAAATATAATATAAATATATATCAATAAAATTTTCTCGATTAATAAAAATTAATCAAAATTTAAGCTCCTTTCTAAATCTGGTATTTTGAGTTGTTTGAGTATAGATTTGATTAATACACAATGATCTTTATGATTTTGACTAACCTCATAAGAGAGAAAATAATGATAAAGTTGTTTGTTATATGGATAATTGGAAATCGCCATTTGAAAATAATAATGGACGTTCAAATGTTCCTTCAAGTCAATCGCAAGATAGATGATCATATACCAGTGTAATGGATCAAGCAAATTACGCAACTTTTTACGATCGATGAAATAATTCAATACTTGGTAACAAATCTTTTTTGAATTCATTTCATTAAAGGCTAAATTAAGAAAGTGGTTTAAAATGTATTTGTTTTCAGGTATAAGAATGAGAAATTTGAGAAAAAATTTGAATTGAAGTTGAAGAGAAATGAAATAATTTGAAAAGTGTTTAAGTAAATAAAATTGAAATTGATGATCTTCAATAAACAAGCAAGAATATTTAATTTTTTCTAAGAATTCATTTAATTTCTCTTGATTTGTAACCGTCTTTGCATGGAAATTAAGATATCTGACAAAAAAAAGTAAAAAAAAATTTTAATCGATTTATATAAGAAATGCATAAATTTACTCACAAAAAATGTAATAGATTGATTGTATGGGTTTTAGTTGACCTATTGACTTTCGATAAGTTGATTGAATTGTAAAGTACAGAATCCATATTTTCTTCAGATGACGATAGTATTTCACTCATCAAATATAAAATCCACAATTTTGAGTCTACTTTTTCAAGTAATCGAGTTTGTTCATTACCCAAATCGAGTTTACGATAGAGTAATTTTTTGAATGAAATCGAAATTGACATTGAACGGTCAAAATCAAAGAATAAAACTAAAATTTTACTTGCTTCATAATTGAAATATTTGTATTCGCCGTTCTTAAAATGTAAAAGACATAAATTATAAATAATATCAAAATGATCTTGTTTATAAACTTGTGTATCGCCTAGAGTGTAAAAAGCTTCATTAACGTAATTGTTCTTTTCTTCAAAAGTAGCTTTATTAATTAACAATGGTACCAATATTTGATTTTCTTCAGTCAAAATGATATTGAATACTTGAATAGCAGCTTTTTTTTTGCCCATTGTATAGAAAAGGTTTGCAAGATTGTGGATCAAAGGCAAACATGTGATCAAGTTTTGTTGTTGAATTTGTTGCTTAATTTGTTTTTGGGCCTGTTCGTGATAATTCATCAAATTAGATTCAATGTTGAAAAAGCAATCTTTGATCGCTTCAACAAGTATACCGAGTAACTTATCAAACCATGCTTTCTTAATCGAACCGAACGTGATCAAAAAAGGCTTCTTATCAATTAATGTACTAAAACCTTGTCGAAATGAAAACTCAAATTTTTCATTCGCTAACCTATTAAAATGAATTAAATAAAGATAATTTAACCAAAGAAATACTTTATCTTGATTTGTCAGCAAAGCAGTTTCTTGATACTTCTTGCGATCTTCTATAATATTTTCACTTGAAAAAAGAGTCTTTATAAAATCATTTGCTTTAGATTGGGTGATTGGTTCAATACTTGATGATGAAAGCACACTTGCAAGATAGGTTTTTGCTTTTTCGATCTTGTTAATTTCAATATATAATCTGACCTTGTAAAGTAATATTTCTAAATACGCATTTGAAATCAATTCTTGATTGCGATCATTATTAGGACCATAATAGATAATATTGTTAGATTGTATTTCATCAATTATTTCACTTGAAATTAACTCTTTGTTCAAATAATTGAGACTTAAGCCTAAATAAAATTTCCAAATTTCAAAACTCGGATATTGTTGTATTATTTTTTTACAAATAAATTGTAATTGTTTTTCTATTTTATCGTAATTACCATTTGTTTGTCCATTGTTTAAAAAATTAATCAACAAGTACAAATAGGTTTTCCACAATTCTACGCTTGAACGATTCGAATCTAATGCTCTTATTATCACTTTGATTGCATTCTGTAGTTGTTGTTTCTTTTCTAAACGTTTACAATGAATTGAATTTATTTGCAAATAAGCTAATTTGATCCAATTTTTAATATCTTTTGGATTCTCTTGGCAATACTCTTCCAAATTTCCAACAACAGTATTAAAATTAAAAAATCGTTTTTCATAAATACTCTCGTAACCTTCTTCAATCATATGTCGATTTTTTGATTTAGTTAAATTGAATAATTTAGAGTAAGTTAGAACATTCGAACGATCTCTAATCTTGAAATTGTAAGAATAGTCTGAAAATGTATTTTCAATTTGGTTTGTTTGCTGATGTGATATGTATTCGTTTATAGTGGTGTTTTCAGTTTGTTGCATTTGAACTTTAGTCTTAATAATTATACTTTCATCATCATCCGAAAAGCGTATCAGCTTAACTAAATATTTAATCATTTCATCGTAACAATATTTTTTCTCCAGATTATCAATAAATTCATTCAAATGTTTCAACAATTTATTCATATCTTCATTTGTCTTAACATCTCCTTTGTACCTCGTAATACTTGGGTTGTAAAGTAAAAGATCGATCACCTTTTGACGTTGATTAAGTAAAAAATCATGTTTATGCTGTGAAATACAATGATCATCATTGCATTTGCCATTTAAATCAAAATTACAAATAATAGAATATGGATTGACTTTGTTAGCGAAAAATGAATCGACTATTAGTGTAAAATTCTGGCCATTTTTTTTAATATATTTGTCTTCAAAATTATTGCTTAATCTGTAGGCTCTAATTGATTCTAAAACGTTTTGGGTATTTTGACTTAAATTTTTATCATCAATTTTATTAGTAGATGTGAAATGAAAATTGTTTAAACATTCGTTGCTAGTAGACTCCGATCTATTGGTATTAAAGTTTTTATCAAACAACTTGTTATCAATTTGTATGTTCACATTATCAAATAAGTAAGATTTGTCCGATGAATTGTCAAAGAATAATGATAGACCATTCACAAAAAGATCATAACTTTCGATTTTATTGTTTAATTTCAACAAATTACGGATTTCTTTTTTTAATCCAATAATCGCATTGCTTAATATTTGTTTATTTTTAAGCATTTTCTTGAGTTCGCTTATATCTTTTTCTTTTCTCTCGTGCATCAATTTAAGTTTATTTTGTTCTTCTTTTTTTGTACGTTCTGCTTCCTCTTTTTCATTTCGTTCTTCAATCATTAACATCTTTTTGAGAAGAGCATTTTTCTTGTTATTCAATGGCTTTTTCTTAATACTAGCTGATTGAATGCCAAACATTTTCACATAATCTTTTTTTCGACTGATAACTTTAATTGGTATCTTATGAACAAAAGTTGATTTTCTTGTATAATCAAGTTTAAAATCGATTATTTTTGATTTGAATGTTTCTAATGATTGCTGTTTAATTGGTTTAATATCATTTTGAACTATCGTTGCTTTATTTATGGATTGAAATGCATTGAAACTATTTGTCAATTCACTAATTGCTTTAGTAGTTTGACAAACAGATTCATCTATTTGTTCACCATTTGATGATTGCACAAAAAGATTTTCTTGTCTATTCAAACTTGTATCGTTATGTTCAAGAATTAAATTTCCGTAATGTTCATCAGAAGATGCTAAAGACATATTATCGCAATCTTGATCTAAAACTTTATCTTGATCATTTTGATCTATAGTTTGATAGTGTGATTTATTGATAACATCATTTTTCAGTTCATTTAAATTTGATTCGAAAAATTTTTCGAGATTTTTGGATTTAGTCTCAAGAGTGATCATTAACTTCTTATCATTATCTATATCTTTTTGTAATGTATTCAATAAATCATTTAATGACGCTATCTCTTTAAGGTTGTCCTTCATTTCTTTAGTTGCAATCAGATAAGATGTGTACATTTTCTTTACTTGAGCTTGTTGTTTGCGCAATTTGAGAGAATTTTGAACAATTTTCGCTTTCATATGCTGTACATTTAAGTTCTTTTTATTGATAAGTCGTTTTAGCCGATTAAAATGTTGATCAGTTTCTTGTAGTCTTATTTTCAAATTGTTTACTTGCTTTTTTCTTTCTAATGTTGTTTTAATTGTTGATTCTTGAATTTTGTGGGCCATATTCAAATCTTTAGATTGTTCTTTATTCGTTTCTAAAAAAGTTGATGATTGGTCTTCTTCATTTCCAGATGATGATGAACAGTCTGATGGCGTAATCACAAACTTCTCTAATCGATTTGGATATTTCATCAGATTATTCAACTTAATTGAATCCGTTTTCACCATCTTATATAATATTACATTTCTAGACTTTTTTAATCAAAATTTTTTAATCATTCATGTATTTTATACTTTGAAAGCATGACTGAATTAAAAATTGCATATTCAGATGTAGACTTTTCTAGCGAAAATATTTTATTTTACTTTGAATTTATGTTTAATAATAATAATAAATAATAAATAAATCAAAAATTTTTAAAATAAATTCAGTTTATATTTTTTATTAAAACGAAATGAAAAATTAGAAATTTACAAAATTATTTATTATTCTGCATTTAGGCAAAAAAATATTAATAGTGTGTGCATTAATTTTTAAGGGGATTTTTCATAAATATCATTTTATGAATGGAAATTTTTTTAATGTAAAATTTCTGAGTTAATAGTTTTTTTTTTGTTTTGAAATAAACAAGTTCGAATATGATTATTTTTCTTGACTATTTTTTATAAATTGAAAAAAAGATTACGTTATTATTATCAAATTTATTCATTTTAAATCAAATTTCAAATAAATTTTAGTTGTTAACAGATGTTTTAGAATGAAATTACGCTTTAATTCTTACTTAAACACGATTCGATATTCTGATTAATTTCCCCAGCAGCTTTTCTACTTATATAAGGTGAAAAATTGTATTTTTTACAATTTCGACCGTTTTTTTCAATTAAAATTCTGCTAAATGGATTTATGAAAGTCTTGTTTTCATGAAAGAATTTAATTAAACTCATGTTGATTTCTTTAGTAAAAATTTCAAATTTTGGGTTGAAATTTTTCAAACCAATCGTGAAATCATCCAAATCATGTGTGTTGACTGCAACGATTTCGAATCCTTTTAAAAAAATAAAGAAAATAATTTGAATAGTTTTCTTGTCAAACAATTACCATATTTGTACCTTACCTTTATCATTGTATTTATTGTATAATTTATTAAGTTCAGCAATTTGCATTTTTGGTTCATCAGATAGTAACGAAAATTGAACCACAAGGACACATTTATTTTGATATTTCTCGAAACTCACATTTTTTCCATCAACATTGCGGCCTTTAAGATCACTGAATTTCATATTTAAATTTGTTTCATCATAAGCAAAATATCCATCCAAGAATTGGATGAAAAAAATCAAAGCGAAAAAACTTTTTGCAATCATTTTTTAGCATTCTTCTTTAGATAAATTAAGGCAATAAATGGAAAACGTTTTATAAATTCATACAATTTATATAAATTTTTAGACTGTTGATAATTAATTTAATTATATTTTAAAAAGCAAATGCAATATGATGTGAAGAACATTATTTATCATAGATTTTTTTTTTTATAATTAAACAAAAGTGTCAAACAAATTATTAAATCAAAGTTCTAAATATGATCATTGAAAAATATGAAAATTTTCATAAATGCGATAAAATTAGATTTTTTTTATTTTTAACATTTTTCTAGGTAAAAAAAAACATTTAAAAATAATTAAAATTTTTAAAACAAGAAAAGAATTGAATGAATATGTAAATCAAATAAAAATTAGTCGATGAGTATCTTTTTAATAACCTAAATTCTTTTTCATTGCTATTTACATATTTATAAATAGAGGTGAATGATGCTCAAATCGATTTTTTTTTTTCGAGTAATTGTTCGAATATTATCACACAATACAGTTTGCAGAAAATGTAAGGAATTCGAGCAAGAGACCTGCGAAATTTCAACATTTGTATTATTTTTTTCAAAAATGTAATATATGTGCACTATTTTCATAAAAGTTTTTACTTATGATTAGAGAAATTGCTATTCATAGATGGGTAAGAACAACAATAATTAACAAGAATAAATTTGACAAAGTATATTAAAATATAAAAAAGATGATCCCTAAATCTTTTAATTGTTGAATTTGAATGTTGTCATCAATAACACAATGACCTAAATGAAAAATGCGCAAAAATGAAATTGATAGTTTACGAATTCGAGAAAAAAAAATTCTAAGAAAATCAATGTCTGTTAATTGTTTGTTCTTGATTTCATTAAAAAAACTATAAGTAACAAACGAGTATTCTATAAAGAGTTGAAGAAAATAGTCCCTTGTTTTTTAATTTGTAAAAATAACCTAACACAATGGCATAAGAAAATTTTTGTTGGTAGGTAAAGAAATTTTATAAACCTTTTTGTTTGTAATAGGCAACTTTAATGTTTTTTTGAGAAGGATTCAACTGTGTATTATTATAAAAAACTTATTTGAATTGTGAAGTGTAATTTGAGAGAACTTGGAAATAAACAGGTGAATATAAAGTGAGCAATTTCCTCTATAATATCAGACTAAAAATGATTTTCAAATTTAGCGATTTGTCACACGCACAAATTAAATCAAAAACTTATGCCAAATTATAAAATCGCTCCATTTACAGATTCAATCGATAGGGCACTCTTAAAAGTTAAACTGATTATTTGCATCTTGATTGGATGATGCTTTGTTAGATGATGTTCCAAATCTGAATTGTTGATTGGCTTCATCAACATTTGGTGCGATATTTGATTGTTCCTCGTCATTACTAAAGTATTTATCAATTATCTCATATGCTTTATTGTATATTTCAATATTTGCGTGGCTTTGTAAAAATTCAATTTGATCAAGACCTTCAATAAAAATAAAATTGGTTAGAATAATATATAAAATTAACTAAATATTCAATACTGACCACTACATTCTTCGATCGATATTGCATATGGATTTTCTTTACATTCACCATTTTTAGTGAATGATTCACCGACTTTGAGAATATTTTCGAGAGCACCTAAAGCTACTTGAATAATCTTTGGATCTGAGACAGTCAATAATTCGCACAATGGTGGTATACAGTTGCATTCAACAATATACTTGATTTGCGCTGGATTTCCACCCGAAACGGCATTCGAAATTGCCCAAGCAGCCTCTTTTCTTGATTTATAGTCGGAATTTGATAAAATTTCAACTAATTTAGGGAATATATTCTCCTGAATAATATCTTGGATTTGTTCTCTTGAACCAGCGGCAATATTTGAAATTGTCCAACATGCTTCTTTACGAATAGAATCTTTAGGCGATGATAACAAATTCAACAATTGGGGTAAAGCAGCGCAGTTTAAAATGATTTGAGTTTGTGGATCATCACCAGTTACAATATTACCTACAGCTCTTAAAGCAGCTGCTACAACCGGTTGCTTTTCATGTGATAGCAATTCAACAAGACGTCTTGATACACCGACATTGATTACTGCCTGAATTCGTTCATTAGGTCCATCACTAATATAGGAAAGTGCCCAGCAGGCGTCGGTAAGTATGTCTGCATCACTGTGAAAAAGTAGACGTCCAAGCACTGGCAAGCATGGCTGCACAAGTTCGAATGATGGTGGTGGATTTTTACCTCTACACAAATTAGATAATACCCAAACAGCGTTTCGTAACATGCTTAATTTCGATGATTTGGTTAACGATTCGGTCAGAGGTTTCATTATATTTAGCCCAAGTACATAATCTCTACATTCTGTTGAATCACCTGCGATATTTCCCTAAGTATTAAAATTGAAAGAGAAAAAAAAGCAAAATTATTTTACATCATATAAATGATAACAAGAAATTATAATAAATTTGATTAATTTTGAATGGAGAAAAAAATTAAAAGTAATGAATTCAACCTACCAAAGCCCAAACACACTGTTCAACAACATCCTCGTTGTCACATTTTAGTAGTTCGATAAAAATAGGCACAGCACCAGTTTGAATGACACATTTAGTCTGATTAGAGTTACCTGAGGCGATATTAGTAAGAGCCCATGCGGCTTCAAATTGTAAAACAGTATTTGGTCTCTGAAGAAATTCAACAAATTTAGGCACAACACCTGTATTGATTACATGATCAATTGGTGGATCTGGCTCTTTACTCAACAATTTACGGAACATTTGAACGGCAGCTAATTCAAGTTCTTCTTCACCGCTGAATACGTCTCTAGTAAGATCTGGTATCGAGCTAATATCGATCTTAAGTTCATTTGTAGTCGATGAAGCCTCCTCAATAACCGATGCTTCTTTTAAATTTCTTCGTTTGCATAGGGCATTCTCACGCTTTTGTTTTCTTAATTGTATACCTTCTTCTTCCCGTCTCCTACGTAACTCTTGTGAATCAAGCGAATAGTTCTTGTATCGGTTCTTATGTGAAGATGACATAGCGGAATCGACCGTAAATAACTAACAAAAATAATAGACTTTATGATGGTGTAATTTGATCCCAATTTTATAACAAATTATAAATTCATAAACTAAATTGGAACAAAAAGCATCGAAAATAAAAAACAACAAGAAATCGTTATTAAAAAAACGTCGTTTACTTACTTTTGCTCTCTCACTACCTTCCATGTTTCTACAAAAACATGAAAACAAGGCAAGTATATAGTCATCATATATGATGATTTAGGTATACCTAACCATAGAGAGCAAATATAAGAATAGTTGATACTTGAATACGCATGACCACTTGTATACCTAACTACCGTTACTATGGATGCTCAGAAAGGATGGGGCTATTAACACATATGTATCTTGTTTACATATCCTTGTAATTACAACAAAATGTATCTTAAAATTTATATAATCAAAAAAAAAAAATCATGCATAGCCTTAAACCATCATTTTTATATGTACTCTTTTACTTAGCTATCAACCTTGATTGTAAAATTTAATGTCTCATTTAGTATGGCCATTTATTTTTTTTCTCTTTTTCAATTCACCGGAATTCGGATATCAAGCTTAGTTTCTCCGTTTTTCCTCAATATTTTCACTATATATAAAAGGCACAAAGAGCGCTGCATTTATTCTATTTGATTACATGATCTCATATATATTTTTATTAGCTATATTAGCAGCTGTCCTTCATCTGAATTATATTTCGAATTCTGCAACTTATTTATCTGAAAGATTTATTCTATTGTGTTGTGATACTTAGTGTAATTTACAGCTGATCTGTTTATCTATTTAAAAAAAAAAATAATTTTTGCTTGAAACACAATTCGAGAATTAAGTGAAAAATAATTGTCAATTAATTATTTGGTAATCTTATGAATTATTTTATAGATTAAGATTCTAATTATTAGATGAAATTATATTTTTCAAATAGTAATGAACTTTATTTGATTTCTATTACTATATCTTGAAAAATTTATATTGCTGTAATCGACAAAATTTTAAATTTCAATTTCAAACTCAAATTGAATAATTTATTGATAGATTGCTTTCAGGAATAAATAAACGAAAATAGAAAGTTTTAAAAAAGAGCTATCTAAATTTTCTTTGATGATAATAAATATCATAAATACGAAATGCATCGCTAAATACAAAATATTAAGATTTCTAATTTCGGGTAGTCACATGTAATAAATTCGTTATGAAAATTATATTTTGAGTTGGCGCATTTATTCAAATTTTATAAAAATCAGTCAAAAACAAAAATTCCATTCTTAATATTTTAGAAAGTAAATTGTCATAGATGCGAATTTCATAAATTTATCAAGTTAGATTGAATATGATTTTTTTACTCGATAAATCTCAAACTCACTTTTTTCGAAAAATTTCAAATTAAATTAAATATAGAGAAATTCAATGTTTTAAAGTTTTGAAATTAAAATATTTTCGTTAATCAGTTTCGCAATTAATATTTAAAATTTCTCAAATAAAATTGTTTAATTTTTATACCTTTTTAATTTAAAAATTACTAACACTATGTCGTATTCAGAACATTTAAATGTGCTTATTAGTTACATATCATCTCAAGTTTAATCTGCACCATTAAATAAAAATTTTATTTAAAGTATTTGCACACATGTACGACTGTAATGGATCAAAAATTTAAAAACGATTCTAATAAAATTTCGATAAAATGGTTACACAACAACTAAAAAATGATAAATTTAAACACTAAATTCTTCTTCACTATCATATTTTATAAATGATTCATACAAATAAGATGAAAATTTAGAATTATTTTCTCACCTATGAAACTAATAAATTTTTTATTTTCGATACCTGTTGATCCATCTATTATTTGAAATTCTTAAACTAAAACTGTCTAATAATTAGTTGTGATTTGAATTCAGAAATCGCTTCATTGACAATTGTTGATTTTATTTTAAAGAGAATTTTCGTTTAAATGCTAATTATTTATGACTAAAAAAAATTGATTAATCTTGATAATAATAATCTTAAAGTAATTTTAAAATTAATGATGAGATTTTAATTGAAATTTATGAATTCGTAATAATAATTTTTTATTGTATATGATTAAAATAATAAATTTAATGAATTTGATTTCTAGACTGAACCAAGTCAAAATAAAATTTTGAGACAAGATATTTTTTTCAGCTTTGAAAATCGAAAACAATTCCGAAGATTATCAAAGCATGTTTGCAATCAAAATTTTTAATATAATTTTAAACATTATTGAATTCGGATTTATGATTTGTAAGTTTATATTACATCAATATGTAAACATACAAGGTTATTTTGAAAAATTTATCTGATAAGACCATATCGCCCATATTTGCGAAAAAATTTTTATATTAACTTGTTTTATTTTTTAATTATTGCATTGATTTACGCATTTTTCAAACGTATTTTTCTTTATTGATACTTTATTCGATATAGCAAAACATAAAAAAAATAATATAAAAAATGCGATTTTGTCTTTAACTTTGCGAAATCTGATCTTTATAAGTTTTGCAAAC
>BLXL01010211.1:0-26352 GCA_023170135.1 Acarapis woodi
TAAACGACATTTGGAGGAAAGCCTTAAAAAAGACTTTGCAAATGAGTTTCGCATCTTGATTATGTTATCCATTAAAACCGGACACTAAAAGATTATCAATTCATTGCCCGATTTGGGTGTTATTTTGTTTCATTGATTTTTAACATTTATAATTTCATGAGTTTACATGTGCGTGTGAAAAATTAATAATGGAAATCAAAAATTCGATAAAATTTTCTATGATTTCTTTTGAATTCTTGATCTCAATATTTTAAAAAAATCTATTTTTAACATTACACAATTAAAAAATGCTACAGAATTGTTTTAGATTTTTTTGTCATAAAGTTACGCAAACTGAGAACCATTGAATTAAGTTTGTTGAAGATCAAATTCAAGTGCATAAAATTTTATAAGTCATGGATGAATGACTTGTCTAAAATGACTAAAATTAAAGCCTAAATTTATTGAGAAATATCTCGATTAAAAGCTTAACTAAAGTTGAGATCTAATAGAATTTATTTTTTTTTTTGTTTTTCAATTTTATTATATTCTAAAGAATGAAAAAGCGGATCAATAAATAGTGATCATTTTAATGATCGGAAAACGAATTGAGAAAGTAAGCAAAGAAAAATATTTGGCTTGTAAAATTAAAAATCATATTGAAAGAATCGTGTGAGGCAGTAACAAAATCGTAAGTTGTTTCTTACTTAAAACTTAAGCTAATCATATATTTCTTTTTTTTTTTTGACCGGAAGATAGAACAAAAAGCTATTCCGTTTTGAAATCAGATGATCAGATTAAGAAGTTGACATTATTAGATACGTTTCATTGAGCAATGTTTCGTTTATTTCTGAGTAACATTTTTTCTGTTAATAATAAATTATAATATTAGGTTGAGAATTTACGGTTATTATTATCGTCAGGGCTAAATAATTTTGATTCGCTTTTAGTATCTTAGTTTTATTATACACATATGTGTTTATTTGTATTTATTCAAATTAACATACACGTGAAAATAAATCAATAATTTTTAGTGCTTAATTTCGATCTCATTGTTTGCAAACAATTTATTTTTTTTTTTTAGTTTTTTTGATAAAAAACAAAAAACTGATAAAAAAAAATTTTTTTTTAAAGTTTTTAATTACATATAAAAAATTGAAAAATTTTAGACATCGAATCTTAATTAGTCATTTTCATTAATTGTCATATTTCTAATTAAACACAAATAACTAATTTTATTTGAAAATCAACTGTAATAGTCAATTTCTTTTATTTTGTCAAGTGCCCTATGCTTTTGAAATTCGTATTTCGCAGCAGAAAAAGAAATTTTCGTTTCGGTAAAATCAGTTTTCTGATTACAAAATGAGATAATTGATATGCAATGTCATTGCAAACCAATCGAAATAAAAAAAAATTATTTGAAACAACAGACTGTTAGCAGCGATATAAACTAAACAAGTTAAAGTAATTCCATTTTAAAGAAAATAAATTTGTTTTCTTTTTTTTATATTTTTTCACTAATATTTTGACACTATTTTGTATATATAAGCGATTTGACATTGAAATAAACATTTTAACATTAAAAAAAAATAGTTACAAATTAGAATTATCAAAAAATATTTTGCTAACTCGCGACTGATTAGAAAATAGTGTCTAATTAAAAAGCTTGCAAAAAGTCTATTTTTTCACTTTTTTATTCAAAAAAAATTCATTATAATTAATTTACAATAATCTTTTTTTGCAAATATAGCAAATGATATACTTCGTTTATATTTACAAACCCTTTTATATTTCATAATAATAAAATAGTTTTATTTACTATGCCAACGACAAATAAAATCAATTTAGTAATTTATATTTTTTTTTCAAATGATCGAAATAAAATCTAGGAACTTTATCTTTTTCCTTTCTTTTTTTAATGCATTTCTAACTTAAAACTCTAAACAAAGAAATGATTCTAAAAAACTTACATTAAGATGAAATGTATAGAGGCTTTTGACTAGTCCCTTTAAGGCTTTTTCTTTTAGAAGAAGAGGATTACGGCGATCTTCTGAAGAACTAAAAATTTCCTCGAATTCATACCACCTCATATCTAGTCTACTGAGGCCAATTAAAAGCGGTGGTATCGTGCTTCCTAAATTCGATGTAAGTGGTGCGAACGATTGAAAGGTAGATGCACTAATGTTAGGCAATGAATTAGGCTGAATATTATAATTAATATGACTTAAATGGTTATTATGTACAGGTTGTGTGGTTTTTTGGTTCATTAAATTATTGAAATTTTGATTAAAATTATTTGCAACTAGCAAACCATCTATGGTCGGACCAAAAGCAGTAAGATGTAGGGGTACCTGAATTTTTTTCTGTGCAGCAAGTAATTGTTCAATAGTTTTTGAACGCAAGCACTGCATTATTTGGCTATTTGAATTCTGGTGATGAAATGCCGTCAAATTGTTTGACGTTTGTTGAGTTGTGATTGCACAATCCACTTTTTCAATTAATTGGTATGCGTATTTTAGCGCGTTAGATGAAATTGCCCAAGGTGAAAAAGCAGAACCACTTTGCATGATCACCCTATGAAAAAGGCCTAATAATTTTGATAACAAAGAAAAAATAAGAATTTTATTGTTCATTAGAAATAAATTTTCTTCTCTAATATAATGTTTAAATTTTTAAGTGTTATTTACTAATGATACTCTTTGGAATTAGTCACATAACAGAAAAAGTACTAATGGAATTCATTTATTATGACACTTGACTGAGATGATATTTTTTGTGCAAGAATATTATAACATATATATTGCATAATATTTATACGAAATATGATCTTTAGTGTATATAATTTTAACTTTTTTATTTCAAAAAAGAGTTGAAAGATTTTTTTGCTGGGAAAAAAAAGGTAAAAAAAATTTGATTCTAAATTATATTGCTAAATATACAAAAAAAATTCGCCAAAAAAAAAATAACAATTTATCATTTCGAACGTATAATTAAAAACTGATAAAAATTTTCTTAATGTCTTCCATAGAACACTGAAATAGTCTGAATCAATTGATCTGCAGATTTCAAATTTATTTGACCGAATAAAATTATAGACATTCTCTATTTCTTTCTTTATTGAAATATTTGCAAACAAAACTATTAAAAAAATGACGAAAATAAGCTCAGAAATTTTATAAATCATAAAAAACTATATAAGTTAGCTAATATCAACACAGCCATAATGAAAAATTGTATTTCCTTTTTTCTAATTTATTCTATATCATATTTTTAGAAACGACTATACAACAAAAAATAAAATTTTTGAAAAATGAAAGATGAAAAAAAATTTCAAATAAGTTCGAATCAATTAATTTAAATTGAATATCAACAGAATATGTTCATTATAATTATTGAATATAAACTAGAATTCTTTACATTAATTCTAAAAATAATTTTTTTAAACGATAAATTTATTATGAAATTATGTGTAATGTTAATTACATATTTATTATATGATTTGAAATAATGCTTTATGAGCAGTTAAGAAAATTTTTGTGATGAAACTGGTTCTAGTGCTTGACTTGTGATACAAATTCAAAATTTAGAATCTCAAAATACTAATGAGAAATTTCAAATTTATTTAAAAATTATTATATTTATAAAAGAAATTTTGAAGTTATTTTCGTTTGTAACAAAATTTTTTTTTTAATGTTTAATTCATTTTGAATTGCAAAAACGACTTAACATATAAATTTCAAACTTGAACTTGATTGTTCATTACTATTGAATGAAAAATTTATAAAAATATTTTTTACCACTCTTTAACTATTAGACAAAAGAATAGTACATAAATCACACAATTGCAGACATCATTTGACTAATAAATTTTTCAATACAAGAACGAATTAGTTCAAATTCTATACTTTCAGAGAATGATAGGCTTAATCTATTTTTATTCAAGTAAAATGATTAAAAAAACAATGTGAGTGAATTTCGAGAAATTAATCACTCTGTTCCAATTAATCTCGAGAATTTAAAATTTTAGCATCAAAATTTCAAATTATTATTATCTTTCTTACTCATCAAATTTTTTTATATTCTGTAACATATATATGAGATTGCACAATATAGTTTCATAGTATTATAGTATAATTTTGATATTAATATATTTATAATATGTATTTACTTAATTGTAAAATGCAAAAAAATCATGAATGCATTAATGAATATAAATTATTCAAAATTTTCGATTGATTAAAAGTTAGAAAATATCGTTTCTTCAAATTATATTTCAATGTATTCTAAAATTGACTGACCTTTTGCCATAGTGCTTATCATTAGCAAATGAACACAAGATGCTCCGTGTCCATGACCGGCAATTGTTACGTTATTTGGATCACCACCAAACGCTATAATATTCTCTTGTACCCAATGGAGAGCAGCTACTTGATCCATTAAACCCAAATTGTTTCTCGAAGTGCCGTCAAGTGAAGGAAAAAAGCCTCAAAATTAAAATATTCAAAGATTAGCAAGAAACTTAACAAAAATGTAAAAATATTTTTGTATTGAAAAAATAATGAGATAAAAATAGATAACTTGAAAAATGTAAATCAATTAATGGTAAATCGAAGTATGAACAAAAATAAAATTTTTTTTCGAAATTTTTATTATTTTATTTAGTATTAATATCACTTAATTCCAATTTCTGATTTTTATGTAAAGAAAAAAATAAATTTTGAAAAAAAAATTATGACTAAACAATTGACTTGATTAAAAGCTTATAAAAATTAAGGTCATCATCATAGTTCCTATTATTTACCCTTTTCTTTTATTATAAAAACTTATATATAGCATTTTTTTGATAATTTCTTTTGTAATTCAACTGTTGATAAATCAGACAAAGAAAATCTATCTAAAAAAGGCAAATATTTAATTACAACAATTTTGTAAGTTAATTCTTGAAAATTTTTTCGCATATAATTCCACTCAATTTCCAGCTATTTTCTTTATAGAATCTTATTAAATATCTAATAAAGAATATCTTTTATTTGCAAGCTGATCTGTTTTTTTATTCTAAAAAATTCTCATACACTTCACATACACTTTTTATTATGCTTTTGTTCGAATTTTTTTATTTAAAAATGAAAAAATTCGTTTACAATTCGGCAGTCAAATGTCAAGAAATCTAATTCAATTAATCATTTGTCGAACTTCCGCTCAGCGTACAAAAAAACTTGATAAATAAATAGAAAACAAAATAACACCCAAATCGGGCAATGAATTGATAATCTTTTAGTGTCCGGTTTTAATGGATAACATAATCAAGATGCGAAACTCATTTGCAAAGTCTTTTTTAAGGCTTTCCTCCAAATGTCGTTTATTATTTCACTAAATAATAAATATAACCTTTCTTATGATCATTGTCCATTCATTTATGCTTGAAAGCTGATAACCATTTGTTCAAATCATTTACAATCTTCTTTCTTTTTCGACAAATATAATCATAATCCACAGATTTTTGGAATTTTTCGATTGAAATCATTCTTCCAAATTTTATTGTATAGAAGCCGTACAAAATAAATGAATGCATTTGATATGAAATTAAAATTTCAAAGTTGAAAAATATCTTTTCTGGCATCATAATTATAATAATATCCTTTTTCCACATAAGTTCGAAGCTTAGAAACTAACTTAACATCTGAATAAAAATTTGTGTTTATGAAAATTTACTTATTTTTAAAAATATCAACGCTTTGCGATACGATCTAATGTTGATCTAGTATTACAGTATTTTAGTCCCTTTTCAACTTAACTAGTTATTGTTTGATTAGCCTTTATTTTTTTCTTGTTTTTTTTTCTCATAAATGACAATCTTAGAGATTGTTGTGATAGTAATATTGATGAAATACTTGACAAGTTTTCTTAAAAGACTTTCAGGGTAAAAGTTTGGTGTAGGAAGAATTATAAAGCAATGAGACATATCAAAATTTTAAGAAATACTCAAAAGCAGTGAATTTAAATTTTGAAACTAATTTTTGTGAGAAAAGTAAAATATGAACTCAAAAGCCAGACAAAAAATGTAGATCAATTCTACACAAAAGAAAGTTAAGTAGATAATTTAGTAGTAGAAACTGGATGTTTAAAGGCAATTGTCGCTTTTTCATTAAAATGTTTGTCATCATTAAAAAAATTTGACAATTTACTCCAATTTCGCGATTAGTCTCGACTTTTGTGACTTACTATAAAAAGGCAAAATTTTCTTAAAAATACTCCTCTATTAAAATTAAGTTTGCAGTCATTGCTTTTTAAATATATTTGGAAGAAAATTGAATTAAAATTTTCAACACTTTTACTTAAAATAGATGATGATTTTATACAAGACAAAATTTTTCGTACTGATTTTTCGATCTGTCATTTTTCGTAGACTTTCTGTCTGTCTTTCCCTATTTAAAGTATTGTATTTCGATTCTATTTCTGAAAATTACCATCATTGTCCATTTGAATAATTATCTTTTCTTATTTATAACAAAAATTCGAAACAATAAAATTTCCATTTATGGTTACAATAGCAATAATGAGTGTGTTGTTTAAAATCTCTTTGAGAATTACATTAAAAATTAAACTAATTTCGAGAGATAAATAAATAATGTACAAATTTTCATTATTTTTTTTAAACATTTTAAAAATTAGAAAATTTATTATTTAAAAATTATATAATTTTCATTTATTTTTATTATTGTTATTTAGGAAATTTATCTTACGATTGCTAATGAATACACCGATTGGAGTCGTAATAGTGCAAATTCATTATTAGATAGCATAATTGAAACAATTAGCGATGCTACGATTGTGGCACCATTAATCAGAACAGCGTTATTGCATCAAAGATCGCAACGAACAAGAAAAAATGTCTCATCAGGAGTTCGCTCATCTAAAAACGAAATTATTTCATCAATTTCATCGACTTATTTTTATTGTTTTGCTTATCTTCCCGATTCATCTATTCAATCCCTTCAAGATCGAGCTGAACCAACACACGGTTTCGAATTAGCATATCTATTTGGTCATCCATTACTCAGTAATGGTACCGTTGGTACGTTAGGATATTTCCCTAACAGTAAGTATTATTAATTCAAATCAAATATAGTTCTATTTTTGAATTTTTTATCTCCAAATTCAACTCTAGGAAAATACAGTCGAGATGAACAACACATTTCTAGACAAATGATTAATTATTGGTCGAATTTTATAAAAACTGGGTAAATTATTTAAAATCTAGATAGAATTGTGATTTCTTGAAAATTTAAACCCAAAATCAATCGTTAGTTCAAAAATTTTCTATTAAAGTTTTTTTTTTATAAACTTGTGATGAATTGCTATTTTTCATCGATCAATAGAAATCCGAACGGCGCAGATAATGCGTGGTCCCAACAACAAATCAATTCAATAAATCCATTATTACCATTTTGGCCACCTTATGAGGAACAATATCAACAATATCTTTCCATTTGTAAGTACATATTTAAAATTAGTAAAAAATATAATTTTGTCAACATTCAATTATAATTATAACATAAGGATTGTTTCGATAATTTAATTTGAATAATTAATTGATCAAATAATTATAATTTATTATCATGCTCAAGTTTTCATATTTCTTTCTAGCATCAAAATCTTCGGTTCGAAATAATTATCACGCTCATAGATTATCGTTTTGGCTGAATTTGATACCCAAATTACATACATCCGGAGCACTCGATAATAAATTACATTCGGTAAACTTTGATCATCATGGTAAGAATTACCTGAAAACAGAAAAAAAAACAAAGAAATATGGATAAACGAAAAAAAGAATCTTTTTCGAAGTTGATAAATAATTATTCGATTCGAAAATTTTTCGAAGATAATAATTTTTTTTTAATTATTTAGATTGGTCGCAATTAAATAAAACAAGCACTAGAACTATTACTACATCTTTAATGGATAGTCTCAATGATGCTTATTCGTCTGGACAATTAGTTTTCAATGAAAATAATTTTTCTATGCAAAAATCAATTAATAATAATAGCTTATCACGACCAAACAGATTGCCCCCGATAAACGATTCATTTATTCATCTTAATCATCATCAGCTAGAAAACCAACAACAAAAACATACTGTTAAACTGAATAATAAATCTGATAATCATTCTAATTATATTGTCAACAATCAGCAACAACAATCTAATATGTTGAAGAAACATATCTATAAAAGTAAAAATCTAAATTTACTCAATTCATTTCATCTGCCTGAACACGATAATCAATTTTCTGGTGATAATCCACAAGTGATAATTTATGAACATGCTAAAAATGAGCAAAAAATGTTAAATTACTATTCTAAAGCATTGATGTTAACAATAGTAGCTGGGATCGTTATGTTCTTATTGAACATATCAATCTTCATTATATTAATGCATAGAAAAAAACGAATAAATAAAACGATGAAATTAGATGAAAATAAAAAAGAAGAAGAAAATAATGAGCAACAATCTCAAAAACAAATAAATTCACAACAAACGAGCGATCATCATTTGAAGATGATCAATAATGAGGAATTCAATGTCCAATATGATACAGAGGTAAATAAATATATTTTTTATTCACCTAGTATAAATTTAAGAAAATTTTTTTAATAATCTTTATATTTTGAATTCTTTTTCAAATTAGCATTCGCAATCAGATCATTCTAAGAAATTAAGTGAAAATAGGTTATCAAAAAATTTAATTTACAATTTTCAGCAAAATGCAGTTGCATTACACGAAGCGGAAACTGATTTCAAATGGTATGCAACAAATAATCATGAAGGTTTCAATGAAGCTGGACATTTACCGCTTGATGTTGCAAATTGGTCAAATAATTATTTTTTATTCGAGCAACATTCAGATGCAAATCTGAATGATTTGAATTACAATTCAAACAATCTGGCAAACCTTGACTTTAACACACTTGCGATAAATAGCGCAATCGATACATTGAATAACAAGCTCAATGAAGTAAGTTCGAGTTATGAAGATACAGCTTATAATAATCACTACTGCGAACATGAATCATCAAAAATGTCATCAATTAAACAGCATCTTCTAAATGAAACCGACATATAATGATCATATATTTATAAAAAAAAGAATAAAAAAAAAATCAAGAAATTATGAAAGTTAATTGTTTTGTATGTGACTCGATAAAATGCAAAATTTTTCCAAAAAAAAGAAAAATTCTGAGTTTAATTTATTTGTCAATTTTACAATTCTCGCCAATTAATAATTTATTGGTATGTACTATAAAACCGTCGCACCTATCTATGATTGTTATTCAACAAAAAAAATTTATGAACTTGAATTTCAAAATTTTGTCTTTTAAGTGGACTCCTTTCAAAATTAATCATATTTAATCGGGGTAAGTGTAAAATTTTCAGTCATTTATTAAAATTTCGCTAAAATTATAATCTCCCTTTAATTTATATATAAAATCATTTTTCGAAAATATTTCTTTTATTATTTCTTTTATATCCTTTTTGAATTCTAATTCATGTGATCTTATAAAGCTCATTTTATCAATTGAATGTGAAAAAGTTTGAAAATAGGATTTTAAGAAATAATTTCAATGTTTCAATTTTCATTTTGTTTCGTTAAATGGGTAGTTATTTTTCAATTTCTAAATATTCTTCAATTTTTTTCTTTCGCAATTTCTTTTTCTTAGATTTTCTTCACCCTCGCTCTCACCATTTTCCGGATTTTTATATTCAAGCTATTTTTTTCTTTCTTATATGGCTACCCGAAATTATTCAATTTATGAATAAAAATAATTACATAATATTTAGCAAATATAAAAATGAATTAGTTAGAAGAATATAAAAAAAAAGTGAGAATTTTTAGGTAAAATGTGCATGTCGAAATAGAAAAATTTTTGGTGCCTATCTAATGAGCTTATGAATAAAGAGTTAACTTTTTTTTTTACATTTAATATATGCAAAAGTCAATGTTGAAATATAAAAAAAAAATTTATTAATTTTTCTTTTATTAGCTCACTTTAATTTGTTCGAATCAAAAAAAGAATAAAAAAATTTTCCAAAAAAATCGTTCGCTTGATCAACTAAATCAATATTTACATTTTATCCTAAAAAAAATGATTACTGAATATTTAGATATAAATTGTTAGGTCGAAATTTCAAAAATATTCTTTATTTATGATTTTTCGTTGGTAAAGAGAAAAAAAAATTCATCAAATCAAAATTCTTATCAAAAAAGTAAAGTGAACTAATATTGGATATATAAATTTCAAATATACCGGATTAAATATTCAAAATTTAATCACACTATTTTAGAAAAGATAAGCAATGATCAAATAAAAGAACTGAGATTTTCAGACACAAGAATTATTATTGTAGTAATAAATTAAATATTCTGATGTAAAATCTTGTTCATTATTTTTAAGATGAGCTGAAAAAATTTATATTCTTGTTCATCAAAAAAAAAACTTGAATAGAGAAAAAATTCTCGTGAAAAATTTAGGGAAAGTTCATATGATAATCATTATGATAAGCAATTTTTAAAAGATTACAAAATTATTTTTATTTTGGTTTATCTAAACTATTCAGTTTTGAGACAAAAAATTATATATATCAATAATCTTGAGATTTATAATCAAGCCATTTTTTAAGATTAAAGGTGATTAAATTACTATACCGACTTAAATTAATTTATAATGCCACGATGAATTTAACTAGATACTCAAAACATAAATCTTATAGTGTAGTCTTCAAAAATAATAAAAAATTATGTTTGAATTATAAAAAAATGGAAAATTAATTTTCGAGTTTTTTAAATAGCATTTGAAAAACTATTTAGGGTCAATTAAAATTTGAATTCATTTTTGTAAATAATATTCTCTTTATTCAAAAGGAATTCATAACATTTGCCTAAATGATTGAGATCTCGCTAATCGAGTTAAGATTTTACTTGGAATTTTTCAATTTATATGTTGCAGCTTAAAAAACATTGTACGGATTTTCAAAGAAAACGACAAAATTGACTGACTACATTAAAAGAGTTTTAAATATATGATGCTTTATAATGTGTATATTAATATCTGAGATGGCAAATGTATGAAAAAAAGAACAAATTATTTAACATATGAGATTTATATTTAGGGCAAACAATGTTTTGTTATAATTTAGACGACAAATTATTATTCTTTATTATTCTTTTGTTTTACATTTAAAAACTTGTGCCTTTATGCAGACTACTCCCAGAAAAAGTAAATGCAAATTCATTTTGATTTGAATTTTGTGCTCTGGAAACCTTTTTATTGTTAAATAAATTAAAAATAAGAAAAAAAAAAACATTGTAAGATAAAATTTGTAAATAACAAAATTTGGATAAAGAAAACAGATCATTCTTAACTTTTTGAATGAATTAAGAACTCAAGTTCGAGCTTGTAATGTTTTTTCTTTCAATGTAAATTGTAACAATTGTAATAAAAATATTTTAAATTAAATTATAAAAATTTAAGAAAAAATTTTCTTATTAGAATTATTTTTGAAATTTCAAGTGTCCCAAGATATAATTTTACCTTGATAAAAATTTTAATGATTAATTAAAAATTTAATATATTTAATGATGATGAAAATTTTTAGTTATATGAGTGTTGATTTAGCTGATATTTTAAATTTTAATTATCATAGTTATACGAGAAAATTTTTGATCAGGATTTTAAGATTTTGTTGATCATTTTAAGATGAAAGAAATAATTTGATTTAGTTATCAGAAGCATAATAAAGATAAATTAAGATTCATTTCGAAAAAAAATTTTTTCTGAAGCAAACATAAATAAACAAAATATTGATTGCTAGCTATTAGAGAATAATTCTAAACAGATATTTCAACATGTTTTTTATTGATTGTAAGGTAAGTCTTTTTCTTTGCATTCAATTTTTTTAGTTTTTTTTTTTATTTTTATTTACTGGTAGTGAATAAATGAACATGTGTTTTGTCTATAAAAAATTTTTTTGAACCTTTTCTAATTATGATTTTCAATTGTTTTGCTGCAAAACCTACATTATTTTTTATTGAAAATTATAATTATTTATATCCATGAAATAAATTCAGAGATTGAGAATAAAAAATTAATTTTAATCTTTATTTCTTTTCAATAAAAATTAGACTTGGTGCATTAAAAATTTAAGCAATTCGTTAATTCAATAAATATACTTAATTTAAATTAACAGTGTGAAATATGGTGAAATATACTTTTTATCTTTTTGAATTATAAGCATAACATAAAAATTTTAACTTCAAATTTTATCCAAAAATTTAATGTTAAAATAATTTTTTTTTTCAAATGATTATAATTTCAAACTTATCGCATCGGCATTCAAAAATAAACTTTGAAAGATTTTTTTAACTTTTCAATTTAGTTTGAATTTAATTTTCTACATCTCGAAAATAAAAGAAAAAAAAATCTTTCAACTTCCAAAATTTTGTGCATTTAATCAAACCTTAGAAATTCTTGTTTATGTATATGGTTAGAATCGATTTTTTTTAATAATTTATTCTTTTCGCTTTAAATTTTAATAAAAGAGAATATTTTTTGAGTAGAATAATTCTTTCTTAACGACAAAATTCACAATTAATCAAAGCCTATATATCGTACTGTTAAACTATTTTCAAAGATTGTGTAGCCTAAACTAAGACATAAAATAAAAATCAACAGTACATTGATTAATATTATGATACTTTAATCAAAATTCATTTATTTTTATATTTTAAAATTAATTTGCGTTGCATTTAAAGAATATAGCAATTAGTTTTTGTTCGAATATTACCTGCCATTCAAGCAACTTATTACTGATTTGAAAAGATTTTGTGACCAGCTTATTACTCCAAATCAACCAGATTTGACATAATTTTATATTTCAAAGCAACAAACGCATACACTTATATTTAGCTTACATACAGAAAATAAAAACGATGTGCAAAAGCTTTGAACTTTATAAATTAGCTAGTTTCTAAATTTGCTAGTAATAAGTTTTTTTTTTCGTTCGAGCTATTGACCAAATCACTCAACAACACTTTACTTCAGAGAATTATTTTTAGTGACTTATCTATTAGTAAATTATGTCTTCTATGTAAATCACTTCTAGAATAGTATAGTATTTTATAAATTGGGCTACTTTCGTAAAAACGTTAATTAAATTTCAAAAAAAGAATTTGATATCAAACTATGAAAACTTTAAGTTAAAATCACCTGATTAAATTTATTTCAGCTTGGTTTCTTTACAATTTTTTTTATTACGATTACCATTTTAAACTTTATCGGAATTTTCGACCTAGAAATGTATTTGTTATACAATAGCAAAAAAAGTTTTTTAAAAAATTTGGACCCACAAACTTATTTAATAACACGTAAGATCGTATTACATATCCATAACGAAAAAAATTCAAAAATTCAAAAATTAATTTATCGTATACACTGTCAGAGCGCTAACACGAATTGATACCATCATAGTCTGACAAAGACTGCAAAATTGTACAAGTTATGAGTTCATAAGATCAAAATAAAATAAATTAACTTAGTAAGCCCCATAAAAAAAATTTTTATGAGTGAAATAAATTCAAAGGAATATATTCAAAGAATGCACACTCCAGGCTTATATTGTTTGATATATTTGGAATATGCAGTAAAAATATATAAAAGTTTCAAATGCTTTAGGTGTATAATGATTATCTATATTTTTGTTTTGTTATCCAAAAAAAATTTCTTTATATAAATTCTGAATAAATTAATGTAAAAAAATGAAAGCATGAATAATAAAATATTTTGACTATTGGCTATTAAAATATTTAGATGAAAAATAGAAAAATTGATTATGCACTCAAATTGATCTAATTATGAACGATATGCTTTAATTCAATTAAATGATTTTTTTTTTTGCAAAATTCGAATTTAGATTTTTCATCTTTAAATTTAGGTACAAAATGTAATTTTTTCACAATACTAGAGATAGCTAATATGAGCTTGAGATTGCTTATCTCGGCTTTGTAAATAAAATCTAATTTCAAACTATAATTTTTCTATCTAAAATTTAAATTACCTAAGTTGATAATTTTTCAAGTCTCGAAATTAATAAGTTTATTAAGTTTGGAACATTTTTTATCTTGTCGCACATATATGCCACTTAATTTTTAAAACTTCTGAAAATAATGTTGCTTGTTTAAATCCAAATAGAATTGTAATATATAATCGGTTCTGATTTACTCGTCAAAAGAACACTTAGATTTTAAAAAAATTTTTACTTTTACATTAAAATGTTTGAAAAAAAAGTGTTTATTGACTTCAAAGAACCAAGCCACAAGACTAAATTGGTAAAATAAGTAATTGAATGCGCGTTAAAAATATATTTATTTTCATCGTATATTTCTTCTAGATCTTCTTAAAACAAATGAATAAGCTTATCAAGGTAAACTAATGAGATTTTTGATACATTACGCTAAAAGTTTGAAATTGTACGTCTCAAAAGTAAATAGTGATAACACCAATTTAGAAACTAATTTTTTTAAATAAATCGGGGCTAAATAAAAAAAAAGAACCACTAAAAGTATTCGTTATTTTTCAATTGTAATTGATTTGAGACGTCTCGGTATTCTTTTGAAATTGTTGTCACGGCCAAACTTATCAATCTTTTAACTAAGAGTTTTTTGCACCCTTTTTTGGCAACAACAAGATTTATTCCTATATTCAAATCTAAATTACATTGAACCTTCTTTTGGTCATGCACCAATAATGGCATGAGGTTGAGATGATTTATAAAATTGATTATATTGCAAATAGCTAAATGGATAAATTCCTTTGACACCTTAATACGAAAGAATATGATTCAGTGCATCTTCATATGTTTCAGTATCTCTTAATTTTAGGTGAAATTCAGACTTAAATAATTGACGTTTATCTTTTCTGGATTCTTCAATTAAATAGAAAAAGAAAAAAAACGTGCGATTCACGTAATTTAAAAAAATTTTGCGGGTATGTCGAAAATGCTGACCGCTAACTTATTATATATTTTGGTACCAAGTTTTTTTATATAAATACATTCGAGAAATAATTTTTTAAAACTTTTGAGTAGGCTATCCAAATGGAATTGAAAATTCGGCTTAGATTGATCAACGAAACATAAATATGGAAAGGCTTTTTCTTCATAATGGCAAATTTTACTCACTATTTTGAAAATTTTCAAGATTGACATTTTAGTAAATCTTGATTTTAATTTTAATTTTGCAAACTCTTTTGCAATTAGTAACCGAATTCAATATTCACATTAATTTGATTGCGATAAACTAGGTATCGAATCTTTGTCAATGCTTGAGTTGGCTTCCTAAAAGACTTCGATTGATCCAATTAATTGCAGTTTTGGTCGAATTATCAAGTAGATCTAATGAGTCATTTCCTTTTAAATAGATGAATACTCGTTAATTGACTAATGATTCATCAAATGTGTTAACTGTTTACTGGTAAAACTAATAAACATTCTTTTCTTGTCAGAATTATACCGCTTAATTTAGATTCAAAATTAGAGTTTAGTATTCATAATAAACTATTTCTGAAAATTACCTGCTTTTGAAGTCAAAAATAGGTAGTATTATAGATACTATCAGAAAGATGTGATTGGTGTTCGCCACCCATCATTCAAAAGAAAAAATTTACTTTAAAATTTTTGAAACTTTTTTTGATAGCGAACCTTGTTTGAATTCAATTGTGATTTTGATAAAGAGTGCGTGCTCGAAAAAATCGGTAAAACTCAAAAATTTAAAATTCGTGATCGCATTTTGCACAAATGCAAAAATTTAAACGATTGAAAATTTTTAATTTAAAATAATAATTTTTGATTTATTTTATTAAACGTTTTGACAAAAATGAAACTTATTCTAAGAATAGTCAAATTTTAAATGAATTAAATGTAAAAATACAAAAAATAAGGTTGATCAAAGAGTGACTTAAATTTTGTTTATAATTAAACAGTGGTCCAAGTAATAAAAAAAATGCGCCAACATCTGAAATCGATATATTTACAGAATCTAGAAGTAACACTGATCAATCTGTACGAAAAAATTTGGTGGGAGGAAACTCAAAAAATCAATTTCGAAAAAAAAGTATAAAACAACGAAATCATCTTTATATTAATGAATTACTGTCATTTGATTTTTTTTTAAATAATTATAATCATGATATAAGTGAATGCAAAATTTTTTCCAAAATTTTTACATATTTGCTCAAGTACAAACAAATTATTATATGTGAAATTCTCAAACAGTTAAAATATATTTGAAAGATTTGAATAAATAAATAGTCAATATATAATTTATTTGCATTTTTTTTTTATCTGAAAGGCTTCACAAAAAAATTTTGAAAACTACAAAATCCTTAGGCCCATAATTTATCTATTAGTTTCAAGTAAGATGAATATTTACTCAACAGGTTAAAAGTCTCGAAATTTTTCAATTGTGATTCTCTTATAATGATGTGATTTTAATAAGTCGCAACTGAAATCGTTTATTGTCAAGTACATTAGTATTTCAACTGAGAAAAATAAAGGCCGAAAAAAAATGACGAAATTCATCAATCTATCTAAAATATAGCGTTTTTACTCTTCGTTAGTGAATTTCGGTAAAAATCGTTGGAGCTACTCGTTGTTAACAGGAATTAAAAGAAAAATTTAGTTTGGATGTGTATAAAACTATAAAAAAATTTTAGAATATTCAAAAAACTAAAAATCTGATCGGTTAAATTTAATAATTTAAAATATTTTAACCATTAAAGTAATTTCACTTAGAACTAGAAAATTTTTTGAACTAATTGATATTTATTTCTGTATTTATCGAATTAAGAAAATCATTTGTAAACTACAAAGATATTATGTAAATGTTTAGAAAAAATTATTTAAATTTAAAAAATAAAATGAACATTCAATAACATATAAAAGTAATGCACTGAACAATTTAAATCATTCGTGTTCTAAAAAATAATTAAATAGATTTAGAAAATTGTAGAAAACAAAACAAGAGCAGCAAGATCAAATTATGACAATGTTTATTTTGGAATCATGTTTTACTGTTTTCACTCAGGATTTTATGTGATTCATCATAAATAGTTCTATATACATGGATACTAGTTTAGTTAGAATTACACACTTCTCCTTATACAAAAATTCAAAGAACACATCTTTCGAGAGATCTATTATATAAATAAAATATTGTTTGTTGAAAGACAAAAAATTATGATTATTTTTATAAAATGATTTATTACTTAAAAGTAATTTATATGTATCTAAAATTATGTTAAGATCTCAATTTTTCGGAAAAATCTGTAAACAAAGCAACTTGATTAAAAAGAAAATAGACACAGTGGAAAAAATCGTGATAGATACTATTAATATGATTAATTATTTAAAATCATAATTAATTTAGGATTCTTTGTATTTCAAATTATTTTCTTGAATATATTTATAAAAAATAAATCTATTAAATAATTACCGAATTTGATACGTAATTAGCCATTTTTTGAGATTTTTCAATTATTTCAATGTCTGTTTTGAAATTTAGAATCATTTAATTTCAAAAAAAATATATTCAAAGATACTTTTTAAAAATAAAACAAATACATAATAATTTCATTATATTTTTTGTAATTTTTAATATTTTTCTGAAAATTAACAAAGACAACATCATGATATAAACAAAACTCTTACGTATCTTCGTTGGAGAAATTCAATTTGTATATTTTATTTTAAAAAGAAAAAATTCATTTGTAAATTTAATGGCTTGTAAAACATAGGTGAAGTTTTGAAATTGAATTCTTCAAACAAATGGACTAAAACTATAATTTAAAATTTTTTTTAACTTCCAAAGATGACCATCATAAAAGGGATAAAAGTGTTTGAAAGATAAAAACGAATTAAATCCTACTATGTTAACTAGGCTCATTAAAGTAGTTTTTTGGCGAAATTTTATCGCGAAAAATTCAAAATAAAAGACTAGAGCAAAAAAACCATAATAACGAAAAATTAGGGTGAAAAAATCTTTAAAACTATAATCTTTTTTAATTTAATAATATACTTTTATAAATGGCGAGAGGACAGAGAATTGTAGATTTCTGTTTCAGAGTAAAATCTAAAATACACCAAAACTATGCTATTTTTGTTAAAAAAAATTATTCCTTTAAAAATGATTTAACAAGATCCATTTTAGTTGAAATGAATTAAATAAATTGAGATTTCGAGCAATGTGATTCAAAATTGTAAGAGAAAAAAATCTTTGGAAAATATAAGAAAACAAAGAGATTTCAGGTCATATGAAGTTCAATGGGGAAATGAAATGATGAAATTTATAATACTCTAGCGTACATATTGAATTCAAAAAGCGGAAATGTATTCAAAAATAGCTAAGTAAAATCAATTAAACAAATAAGTAATAAATAAAAAACATAATCATCAAAGACAAAGAAACTAAAATTAGATCAAATAATAAATATTATGCACACTCTTGAATGGCATTAACAAACATTAAAAATGCAAATTAGTTTAAAAATTTATATATATATATATATATGTATATATATACTAGCAGTGAAAATTTCCAGCTTAACGGCTTGATTAACTTGATCCTGATATTTAATTAAATTTAATAGCTCAATTGAACATAGCCTTCTAAGATCAATAAGAATAATAATATAATTATGCATTAAGAATCCTTTTCGCAAACAAAAATTTTTTTTGACTCATAGAAATTTGATAAAAAAAAAAACGAAAGAAAAATCAAATGATAGAAAATTGATTGTCACATAGAAATAGTAGCAGTTAAATGCCATTCAATTGAGAAATAAACACTAACTACGAAAAACTTGATGTATAATATATTTTTATCAACTATGTTTGCTAAGAGTGATTAAACGATTTTTTTTTTCTTGAATAATTCATAATGATTTACATATTATGTTACAAAAAATTACTTTCATTAGTAAAAAGACAATGCATTATTACACAGCAATGTTAGCTCTAAAAAATTATCAATAGTAAAAAATAATGCAACATTGCCTGAAATTTTAGACAGACACTTTGTTTTGAAAATGAATAGGTAAAATTAAGCTCTAAGAATGATCAAACAAGATGATGATAAAATATAATCAAAATATTTCAAATTGAATATTAAGCAAGGAAAAATTTAGAAAAAGTTTTATAAATGAGGAAATGGTAAAAAAAAATTTAAAAACGATGCAATATCAATGTACATGTTTTATATATGACTCAATAAAAATCTATTCAAAATTAGGTTTGTTAAGCAAACGAACAAATGAGCTTTACACAGAGAGGCTTATACGTAAGATTTTTTTAATCAATTGTATTATTAAATATGGTCATGTATTGTAAACAAATAAAATAATGATAATCGAGGATAATTGAAAAGATTCTGTTTGTTTTAAAAGCTTCTTTGAACATATATTTGTTCAATTAAGCAAAATTCTAGGCATTATTAACTTATTTATTTAAGTTGACAGAGATTTTCTTTTTTAAAAATGACTTTCAAGGACATAAATCTGAAAGTAATCAAATATCTGAACAACTATCAAGAATTTGAAGTAATGAAAGATAATTCAAAATCATAATTTTTGAATAACGCCATCTAACAGCAAAAACATATCACAATGTTTTGAAATGTTCTTATTTTTTTTATCAATATATTTTTTGATTCAAATTAGGTAAAAAAAACTTTTAACATTAATTACTTAAAAAATGCATTTTTTCTTATTATGTACTAGATTCAAAAGTGTCAAATTTTCTCTCGATAGTACATCAATAGGTATCTTTTATATATCACATTGAATAATTAAAATAAAATATTATGATAACTCATTATTTATTTTTGTCATGGATATACATGATTTTAATTATATTTTGAAATAGTCCTCATCACTTTTTTATCATCATTTTACAGGCTACAGAAGTTCAATTTTGATGAAATAATTGCAAACACTATAGATTTTCGAATTTTTTTTGCTAATGATCCACCTCTCATTTGAAGTCAATAATTTAATGACAAAATTATTCTATTTTCCTGTATATTTAAAAATATTTGAAAAATTTTGAATGATTTAAACCTTTATAATTTTCGAGTTATCAAATATACAACATGCATTTTAAAATTGAAGATTTTTGGTCTCTTTTCAACTAACAAAATTAATTTTGCTGTTAAAATATGGCAATTCTTTCTTGTTTAACATTCTTACATCTCCAATAAAAAGTATATTAAATAATACAAGTTTTTTTTTTCACCTTTTCAGAGAAAATAACATTCACTTATCATTGTGTCATTCGATACTAGATTTTTCAAGAAATTTTACTTCTCATTGTCTATTTTATTACGATTTTCATGTCAAAATTTAATGTTTTTCGATACTTGATCTTTTCTCTCATATTTAATTAAATCTATAAAATAAAATAAAATAAAATAAAATAAAATATTTAATTTGGTAAAAAAGTTGACCAATAATAGTTCAATAAGATGGTATTTTTTATTCGCTTTTTTTTTGAGGTCAATTTATGAATGAAGCATTAAGCTGAGAATTGCATGGAAAAATACAATACTAAATATGCAATCTAATATTGAAAATTGTCAAAGTTTAAATTCCTCATTTTTTTAATTTCATATATGAATTTGTGACTTTGTTTCGGCAAAAAGAGAAAGCCTAATTAATATTTCTAATATTTACTTTACAAGAAATTTGATTATTCGAAATATTTGACAAAAATTTTTTAAGAGCTAACCAAATCGATGGATAAATTTTTTTTAGAATTTAATATTCATTACATATGTATCGAAATAAATTTGAAATTATTTTTAATCTTTATTGGAATTTTCGAAAATCTTTTAAAATTTTACATGTTTTAAATACAAAGATTTTTTTGAGGATCATATAATTTTATTTTGAATTTTTTTTTTATTCAGATAATTTGAAGTAGATTCTCAAGTTGTTAGTTCTGCAAACTGTTATAATACAATCTTTAAATTTTTGCTTCTTTTTGTTTTATTTTTATTTTTAAATAATATTTTATCATTAATCGACTATGTTTGTGTTTTTTAGAGATAATTCGATCAATCATCCAATCAAACTTTTGTTTAGATTATTTTAGAGCTCATTAATGTCGTACTTTATTTGTAAACTGAAATTTTTTAAATTTTTAAACGAATCGGATTTACAATAAAAAAAAAAAAATTATTTTAAACAAAATTTGATACAGATGAGTTTAATTTAAAATATTTAGAAGAAAAAATAAAATATATATATTAATAAAAATATCTATAAAATTTTACAAAGAAATAAATACATACGAAAGCTTGTGGGAAATAATTTCTGATGCTTAAAATAATTATTGTTAAAAATGATGGTCACATCATAAAAGACTTTTGAGATTACTGAACATTTCTCGAATCGGTAAATGATAAATAAGTGCAAACATTTTTGTGTATCAAATTCATATCGAAATTTTACAATGTACAATATTTATAAAACATTATCTACTAAACAAATTATGATAATCTTGAAAACGAATGCAAACAATCGAAACAATCAAAAAATTCTATCGTAAAGACAAACAAGATATGATATATTAAATTTTTGTTATTGTCAATAAATAATTTATTTTATTAGCAATAAAATATTACACAAAAATATAAATTAAAAGATAATATGAGAATGGAAAACGTGTAAAAATAAGAGTTGGTTCAAACTTTTCAAATATCTTCAAACAAGATTCAAGTAGATTACATGCGATTTTCTAGATTTTATAGGCATTCTAAGAACATTATAGTCGCCATGAATTCATTTTTGAACGGTGATTGCTTTCGAAAATAATATTTCATTGTGTCATAAAAATCGTAATTTGATATTTATCAGACAGTGAATTTCTCATTTTAATTCAAATCGAATCAAAATTTTTTATCATTTACACTTTTAGTATTGGCAGATTAAAAATGAAAACTAAAACGAGCTCATATTATACAGACGAAAAAAGAAAATTGTAAATCTTTTTGATATAAATTTACATATCAAACTTTAGTAATTATCATAACGGACTATAACAATATATTATTAACTGATTGAATTAAATTAAATCTTTTTACAAATATTTTTGGCGATAAAGAGTGAAAATTTTCGAACAGATGCAAAATGAAATAAATATTTACATATGCAAACATTAAGAAAAACGACATCAAAGTTAAGTTGGAAATTTGAGACTCAACACATAATAAGAAAAATCGTTTCAACTAATGATGAGAAGTTTATTCATTATAATCATAAACACGTTCATAGAATAACATATATGCGTTAGATGATAATGCCTTTTCTACGCTGCTTTTCTTGATAACCGTATCACTAGTGAAATACCAATTACCAACATTACTGGCATTAATGTTTGATAGTAGTCGGTGGCTCACATAATGTCCACTAAAACTATTTCCAAAATGCTCAATACAAGCATTTAATTTGTATTTGTATTTTGCAATTTTTTTTTTAGGCGGCAACACTATTGATGACACTGAATTCGATTGGATTAAATGGGATGATTTTTTATCATTTTTTATCAATTTTTCAATATTTGAATATGTATTTACTAATTCAACATCGTTTGTGTAAGTCACATTGGAATTAAATATTTTATTTTTATTTAAAGTATAGACAGAATTATTGCTTTCATCATTTTCGATAATTTTTGCAGACATCAATACCTTTTCAAATTCTATATGATTTAAACTTGATTTATTATCGTCATTGGGTATTTCACTTTTAAACATATCTTTTTCGGACTTATTTTCATCTGAAATTACATCATTATTCATTCGTTTGTAAATTGTGTCATTGCTGACAGACTGATCATCAATTGCATAAGTATTGTCATGTTGATCTAGACTAGTTGTACAATCAGTTATAGTTTTTCCATACAAACAATCAGATGCCGAAATTTCACACGAATTTGCCTTTTTTTTAATATTCTCATCTGTTGTTTTTATTATCAAGTGTGAATTAAGACTATCTCTATTCAAAAAAACTTTATTTAACTTATTAATTATATTTTTTTGTTTTTCGTGATTATTATATTGATAATCGTCCATTATCAGTATATCCGGAAATTCAATTCGATCTTCTTTTTTCATTAGCATACCATTCGAATTAAAAACTAAACGTTGAAAATGGATGACAAGAATTCGGGGAAATTTAGCAAATGTTAATCGCTTCACAAAAATTGATTTTTTATTTGATGACAATCTTACTACTTCATTTGATCTATGACAATTTTCACAAACCACATCTTTCAAAATTTCACTTGAAACAAATGCATTTAAACAGTCTTTAAGTGAAATTGATTGATTAGATTTTTTAACAATTGGTATCGCTAATGATATCGAATGAAATGATTCAAATTGAATTGTAAATTTGTGATTACAACTTAAACACCATATCTGATGAGCAAGTAGACCCTTAGTCGATAAATTTCGCTTTAAATTTAATGATTTCTTAATTGATTTGAAATCTTTAATTTTTTTTTTCGAAATTATAACATTATCATTTTTGTTCCACTTATTACCTTTCGAATCATTCATATCACCAAAATTAAAATTGTAATAATTTTCTGAATTGCCAATATTAAATTTCATACCGCCTCTATGATGTAAATCATTATAAATTTGATTTGTATGAACAAAATTAATAGAATGATTTTCAGTTGATATTGTTTGTGAAATTTCAGTTTCCAATGAAGAAAAGATAATATTAAATAATTCATGAGCATCCTAAATCGAAAAAAAAAATTGTTTAATTCCTTAACAAATAATGCAATAATATAATAAATTTATAAAAAAATCGTTACCTGTTGTTCATTTCTACTATGAAAATTAAAATTGTACAATGTTTTGAGTAAATTAGATACACTTAAAGGTGAATTGAGATTTTCGTCCCTACAATTGATCCCTAAAATTTAATGGAAAGTAAATAATTTTATAAAAAATATTTTTCACTCACCTTGTAATAATTTCAAAAGTTGAAAAGTTAAAGTTTTGTCGGCAGAAAATTTAATTGATTGATTTTTCGAATTTTTCATTAAATCATAAAATAAATTTTCCGGGAAAATGATGGTAAATAGATATTGAATGAATCGAATCATTGAACTTTGTTCTTTGTAAATTAATAGATTAGGCGAGGATATATTTTGTTGAATTAAAGATTCTTTTAACCAATTGATAAATGATTCTGATGAACATAATGCTTGTACTACTGCATTCACATAACAATTTTTTTCTCTATTTTCGAGTCCATTTATTTTGATTGCTAGAGAAATAATCTCATTTTAATTTTGAAATAATTTTCAACCTCAAAGATTTCTTGCCTTTTTCATTCCTTTTTTTGTATATATTTTTATTTTGATTGAAATTTGGTCCGAAAAGAACATAAATCGTCGCTAGAGTTATGCTGATTAGACAACTCAATAGAAGATTATTAGTAGCCATAATAAATTTTAAACTAGATAACATTTAGCATTATAATTAACATGAGTAAATAATCATTTGTGTTTGGAAAAATTTGAAATAAGAAAGGAACATGCTTTTTCCGCACTTATTGAATATGTATATAAATGTAAAATAGCACATGCGCATTCATATTTTTTTTTTAATTATTAGGTATGATCTTTTTAATTTTGTTTAATTTAAATTGACTATGGACGTTTTTGTAAATTTTTTATGAAAACAATTGCTTTTTCTTAGAAAAAAAATTCATTTTATTTGAATTTGTATCAAAAAGAGAGCTTTTTCTTCTGATTCAAATTTTATTTATCACAATTCATTATTAATCCTGAAATTTTTTTTCCTAAAATTCATTTGTAAAATTGAAATAATTACTAATTATTATTTATTTTGATAACAATTCTTTTTCCCTAATGACTTAGATAAATGTCGAAATAACTATTTCAGTTATTCAAAAAAAATTTATGACAAGATATGCCATCTGCCGGAATTAAATTTTGAAAAGCATAAAAATGTAAACAGGTAGATTTTTTTTTAAAATTTTACTAAGAAAATTTATTAAAAAAGGCTAATTTTTGTAAAACACAATTGAACATATGATTTAAATTAGGTATCAAAATGATCTTTAAGGCAGCAAATTTGATTTAGATTAACAAGAGATTTAGGCGATAAAGGCTGGAACATGAAAGAATAAGGCACATTAAGACTGACTTAGTTTGATAATTAAATAAATAATTTAACTGATTATGTAGAAATCAGTTTTCATCAATCATCAGACTATCTAAAACTGATTAAAAAAATTTTTGTCAAAATACAAACTATTAGAATCTTATCAAATTTTAATCCCTTTATTGATAAAATGATAAAATAAAGGTAAAAAATGTCATAAGATTTATTCAGATTCCCTGCAAAATGGTGTCGGATTGATAAGTCAAGATATGGTGTTGATGGAAAAATTTGAGTTTAAATTTGCCAACAAATATTGTAAAAAAAGAATTACAATTTAAAAAATTCTTAAGAAGGTTATAAGTTGTTTATTCAATAATTTTCTTTTGATAAATCAAATATATATGGACTTAAATTATCTGTGAAGAGCACTTGTGGAAAATTGATCGAACATATACACAAAATCGATCGAAGGCACGTTAGGTAAAAAGTATAAATACAACGTGATTTACATTTTATTTAAAATATGCGAAAAATCAAAAATATATTCATACAAATAACTCAATTTTCATAAAATTATCACTTAAAAAGAAAAAAAAAGAGAAATTCGATCCTCACTGGTAAAAATTAATCTAGACATTTTGAAAAAAATATTGAAAAACGGAAAATATTAAGGCTGAAAATGATTTTTAAAAGAAAAGATGATCTGAATAATTTTTAACAAGATTTAGCGACTATTTTTAGATTTTCACTTTTCATTTAAAATCGCAGAAATTCCCTTGTGAGCACAATTTCCCGAAGGATTCTAAACTGATAAAATTTTCAAGTTTAAATTACGTCAAATATTTTTATAAATTTCGAGTCATTCAAAATGACGCTTCGGTGTATCAAAATTATTATCACATTTAGATTTACAATTAAAGATTTGCGGAAAAATTGTGAACAATTTCAAACAAAATGAAGAATTGATGTCTTATTCAACACTCGATCTGAATAAAAATTATTTTTAACCAAATGTATACACACACGGACACGCTCGCACACATACACACACACAGATACACACACACACACACAAATGAACAATTAGAAATAAAGATTTAAGTTATAAAAAAAACA